>JAQZBX010053489.1:0-18870 GCA_029593785.1 Cabassous unicinctus | reverse complement strand
TTTTTTCAAGTTCCTTAAAGCAAAAAATTCAGTTTTTGATTTAGAATTTTTATTGCTTTTGAACGTAGATGGTTACAGCTTAAATTTCCCTCTGAGCATTGTTTTCACTACATCTTTTAGGTTTGGTATTGTTTATTTTTATTTACCTCAATGCATTTTCCAAATTCCCTTGTGATTTCTTCTTTGACCTATTGGTTGTTTAAGAGTGTATTGCATAATTTCCACATATTAATGAATTTTTGAGCTATCCTTCTGTTACTAATTTGTATTTCAAGAAAATAATTTGTATAATTTCAATGCCTTAAAATTTATTGAGACTTGTTTTGTGGCCTAGCATATGGTCTATCTTGGAGAGTGTTCCATGTACATTGAGAAAAATGTGTATTCTAAATATGTCTCTTAGAAATAGTTGGTTTATAGCCTTATTCAAGAGCTGTATTGCTAATTAATTTTCTGTTAGTTGTTCTGTCCATTATTGAAAGTAGGGTATCAAAGTCTCCAATTATTATTGTAGAACTGCTAATTTCTCCCTTCAATTTTGTCAATCTTTTTACGCCAGATTTTTTGATATTTTTGTTAGTATATACATATGTAATAGTTAAATAGTTTTGATGGATTAGCTTTTTTATTAATTTATAATGTACTTTGTCTTGTGTAAAAATATTTGCATTAAAATACATTTTGTCTGATAATATAGCAGCCCACTTATTTTTGGATTACTATTTGCATGGAAAATTATTTTCCATCATTTCATTCAGTGTATTTGTGCTTGGAATCTAAAGTAGTCTATTGCAGACAGCATACCATTGGATCATGTTTCTGTTTTTTTTTTTTTTAACCCATTCAGCCAATTCATTGCCTTTTAATTAGAGAGTATAATCTATTTAAACTTAAATAATTACTGATATTGAAGGGTTTCTTCCATTCTGCTCTTTGTTTTCAATGTGTATTATACAATTTTTTTTGGTTCTCAATTCCTCCATTACTGACTTCATTTTTGAATGATTTTTTCTAGTATATGATTTTGATCCCCTTATCATTTACTTCTGTATATTTTTAAGTTGTTTCCTAGATGGTTACCATGGAGATTACAATTATCATTTTAACTTAGGACAATCAGATTTGAATTAATACCTAGTTCCTGCAGTATTAAAATCTCTGTTAATTTAAAACTGTCCCCCTGCTTTATGCTATTATTTTCATAAATTGCATCTTTATCCATTTTGTGTCCATTAATATAGGTTTTTAAATATTGCTTCATTCCATTTTCTTTTAAATCATATCGGAATAAAGGAAGAGTTACAAACCAAAAATGCAATACCACCAGAATATTTATTTACCTATGTTGCTATGTTTACTTTTATTCTTTATTTCTTTGAGTGATTTTGATTTGCTGTCTACTGTCTTTTCATTTCAGCCTGGAAAACTCCCTTTTGCATTTTTTGTGAGGCAGGGTTAATAGTGATGGATTTCCTTAGGTTTTGTATATCTGGGAATGTCTTAATTTCTCTTTCATTTTTGAAGGATGGTTTTGTTGGATATAGACTTTTTGTTGACAGTATTTTTCTTCAAATTTTCTTTAAATGTGTCATCCCATTGTCTTCTGGCTTTCATGGTTTCAGAAGAGAAATCAACTGTAAATCTTCTTGAAAATCACATACATGTGATGAGTAATTTCTTTCTTGATAGTTTCAAAATTTTCCATCTTCAACAATTTGACAATAATTTGTCTTGTTCTCGATCTCTTTTAATTTATCCTGCTTCAGTTTGTTGATCTTCTTGGTATGTAAATTTATGCCTTTTATCAAATTTGGGATGTTTTCAGCCATAATTTTTTTCAAATATTCTTTCTCTCCATGCCATCTTTCTCTCCATGCCCATTGTATATATGTTCATATGCTTCATATTGTTCCACCGGTTTCTTTGGCTCTATAAAAGTTTCTTCATTCTTTTCTTTTCCTGCCTATACTTTCTCTCATTTTCTTTCTTTTCCTGAATTCTTTGGATTATTTTGTATGTGTGTGATCCTATTTTAATTCCTTTTTCAGTTAGTAGCCACATTTCTTTGTTATGTTTAGTTTTAAGTGGTTGTTTTAAGGTTTTTAGCATACAATTTTAATATTTCAAAGTCTATCATAAACTAATATACCAATTCACATATGCCATATTTACTTTTAATATTTCAAAGACTGTCATAAAGTAATATACCACTTCACATATGCTATAACATTTCATCAGTGTACTTCAATTTTACCTTCCTAGCATTGCATTATTGTTGCCTTAAACAGCCAATTATATTTTAAGAAATTAAAAATATATGAAAAATATCTTTTATATGTATATTTCACTACACATTTACTAAATCCAGAGGTCTTTTTTATGTGTGTGTGTATGTGTAACATTTTCTTCTGTTTTTTTTTTTTTTTCCTTTTATGTTGCATATGTTGCATGGATGATGTGTTATCTCTCCTTTTCCACATCTGAACACATCTTTGTTTCACTTTAATTTTTGATTGATATTTTTCTTAGCTTAGAATTCCTCAATGACATTTTTTTCTTACAGTATTAATATTTTATAGATGTTTTCCACTGTCTGCTGGCTTACATTGTTCTGATGAGAAGTCTGCTGTAATTCTTAAATATGTTCCTCTATATGTAATTTTCCTATTCTCTGGGCTACTTTATAAGATTTTTCTCTTTATTTCTGGTTTTCAGCAATTTGCTTACATGATACAATGGAGGCTGATGTGTGGACTTGGACAGATATGATATTTTGCAGTAGATTCTGAGATTTAAAATTTTTTTTATTTTATTTTGTGAATCAACCAAAAAATTTTCTGGTATGAGCAATTATCATTGTCAGCAGTTTACTACACTAGCATACCTAAAAACTTGTGGTACACTTTCTTGTCTTTTTTACTCAATCTCTACCAAGACCCTTATAACCACCAAATTTCCTAAATTAAATATTTTATTTTTTTGAAATATCTAAACTGTTAGTTAATTATGTCATGCTATTTTCATGTGGCTTTTCAGCCTTTGAGTTAAAACACATATTTCTCCTGTCTTTTCCTTTCTCCTTTTCATCCCTGACAATCTTGGACCCTGCTCAAACATCTTCCCTGACATCTCTACTGAAAATGAGTAAGTGCACTTTTCTCCTCTTTTTAAATTAATGTTCTTTGCACATCTGTATTCTATCATAATACTTTTGTCATAATTTTGAAATTATTTGTTTAAATGTCTATTCTGTTCTACTCAATATTGAAATCCTTTAAGGCAAAATATTTCCCCATAACCTATGTAGGTCAAGAGCTAGTATTCAAGTATATTCAATACATTTTTTTTTTTTAATGCTGGTTTCTTTTTTTTTTTTTTAAAGATTTATTTATTTATTTATTTATCCCCCGCTTGTTGCTTGTGTTTGCTGTGTCCACTCACTGTGTGTTTTCTCTGTGTCTGCTTATCTCCCCCTTGCTGTGAGGTCTTGCTGCATCAGCCCACTGTGCCGTGGGGGCCGTCCTGCCCTCACAAGGAGGCCCCGGGAAGCGAACCCAGGGCCTCCCATATGGTAAACGGGAGTTCTGTCGATTGAGCCACACTCGCTTCCCTATTCAATACATTTTTGATAAAAAGATAAATGAATTAATATGAACCATTCCTCTAGTGTGGCATCAAAAGCCTGGATTACATTTCCCAAAGCACAGTATCTGGAAGCTCCACAGATACCATAACAAAAAAAGTGTTCCAAAGCCTAACTGTTTTAAAAACAACAGATTACCTAAAATTAAAGAGTTTGCAGTACAAGAATTTTCATAGAATTGCTGTACATCATGAATTTCCTAGATAGCTACAAATTTACAGCATTTTCCAAACTTTTTGATTAAAGACACACTTCTCTTGATAAATCACTTGGAACTAGTAATCATTCTGAGAAAACTCCTGGTTTCTTTAGTGATAAACCCAGCCAAAATTGCTGTTTCATAGCTTGGGGTTCTTTCTGTGAGAGTGAAGTATTTTTAAACATTGCCTTGGAATAATGGGCAATATTTTTTGTTTGTGTGTGTGTGTAAGTTGAAATAGTGCCAAAATGTTGGTGTTTGAGATATTTTAATTAACTAATTTCAGATGATTAGTCATTACCTGGGATCTCTTATGTGGTTACAGTGAGAAGTCACTGGTATCTGTAGATATCTGATGCTACTACTAGACTGCCTGTCTAAAATGGCTAATTCACATGGCCAGCAATAGATGTTGATAGCTGTGAGTTCAGATGGAATAATTCTATGTATCTTCACAGGGAGGTTAGGCATATCAAAGCATGGCATCTGGGTTCTCAGAGCGTGCATTAGAAGACCAAACATTCCAAAAGATTCAAATGGAAAACTACATGGCTCCTTATGACCTAAGCTTTGAAGTTTAACAGCATCAATTTCACTTCATTCTTTTGGGCAAAGCAAGTCACAGAGTCAAGTCATATTCAAGGGTAGGGAAATTAGATTTTACTTCTCTACACAAGAAGTAGCAAAGAATTTGATATCACAGTCAGCCATTTGGCTACAAATTATTTATACTCATCCTTTCATTCCAAACTCTTATATATTACAACAGAAGTCTCAGGCTCTAAGGCTACATGTTTGTTTGTTTGTTTTTTTCATCTAAATTACACTTATGTGTGGATAAGTCTCCATGCATGCAGCATATTCAGTATGGCTTCTCGTGGTCTTAATTCCTGTCATCTAAAGGGAAAAGACATCTGCTCTCCAGACATTAATTTCCATTTATCCTCCCATTTAACTTTGGGAGTAAGGAACTGGAGTCACATAGCAGTCATTGTCTAAGATAATTCTGAAATCAATTCTGCACAAGTTATTATTGCTTTGGTTAATGCTCATTCTGCTTCTTGGGAGTTGATTTCTGGGAGTTTTGGCTATGCACGCATAGATGTTGCTCTGCCCTGTGAGCATGCTTTCTTTTTTGGCAGAAAAAGAAGAAAAAAGATTTTGTTTTCAGTGGAATAGCTTTTTAGTCTGCTTCCTGTCTACATAAGGTTAGGTGTTAAAAAGATTGTTTCATTTTGGACTGTCTCCCTTTTGGGAGTCTGAGCTAATTTTGCTTTTACCAATATGATTCTTTTCAAATGTTTGTGGGTTTCTTATGAAATTTATTGTATTTCATTCTATTAGACAAAATAACATGTACATATTTCTTCAAATAGGTCACTTTTTTTAGGTTGTATGTGAGGGTTCTGTATAATTATGTCATTAAGAATATTAGAAGACTATTTATCTAGTGGTGAGGGCTTATGAGCATACCCTTAAATCCTTCCGGTCTTAACAAAAGGGTTTTACTCCCTCACCTCACATCTAAGATTATCTTTACCCTGAGACTCCTGCTTACTTTGAGAGCCTTTGCCTTCTCGAATAGCTGATAATTAGAAACAGTTTTATTTTTGAACATAGGGAGTCCTGTGTCCTTTATATTTCTCTAAATTCTGCTTGAAATCTGAGGTTCCTTTAAAAAATCAACTCATATTTCCTTTATCATAGGTGGCTAAATGAAACCAATTGGCATGTTCAATATTTTGCCTGGAAATTTCCTTAACCATTTTACCAGTTCATTAGATCAATTAATTTTCTATTTTTCACATTACTGCTGGCCACACTTTCACTAAATTTTCTGCCTCTACATAACAAGGGTCATCTTTTCATTAGGCTAAAAAATAATACCTTTATTCTCATTCCAACCCCCAGTCCCTTCACAGGAATATCAATTGGATCAGCATTACCTGGTCTTATATGTTCCTTGGTTCCAAAGCCAATGACACATGCTTTATGTTGTTCTTATGACAGCTTCTCATTTCTGGTAACAAATTCTGTTCTGATTTTCTCTTCTACATAATGTGCTACCCAAAACTTATTAACTTAAACAACAAGTTAATATTACCTTTCACAGCTGTGTGGATGAACTGAGAGCAATGGGGTGCCTCTCACATGAAGTCTCTCATGTGTTTTCAGTCAGATGTTGACTGAGTCTTCAGTCATCTCAAGGCTAAACTGGGCTGATTGTCCAGGATTGCTTACTCACATAGCTGGCAGTTAATGCTGGCTGTGAGAGTTCATCCCAGACTGTCAATTTTAGTGCATACTCTTGAGGTTCTAACAATATGGCAGCTGGGTGCTGAGGAGGAGCGTTCTAAGAACACTTCAGAAGACCCAGATAGAAAACTGCAAGGCTTCTCTTATCCTAGCCTCATAAGTTATGCAGTTTATTTTCCACTTAATTACATAGGTCAAAATAAGTTACAAGCCCAGCTCAGATTAGGGGAAATAACTCTACCTCTCAATAAGATGAATGGGAAATTTCATATTTTATAAATTGCCCCGTTCATAATCTTGAATATGGGGTTCAATTTGAACTTTCCTATCTATTAGCTCTAAGTCCCATATAATGTCCCTCATGTGTTCTTGTTAATGAACAAAAGAAGATCTATCTATCTATCTATATGTATACACACACACACCTCCCACACACATATGTATTTCCAAGGTTCTCCAGAGAATAGTAGATACATGTGTGTAGACAGATAGATAGGTAGATAGATAGATAGATTTTAAAGAATGATTTGGGGGGGCTAGCAAGTTTGAGACCTGTAGGGCAGATTTGTTGGCTGGAAAATTCAGGTAAGGGTGATGTTGCAGTTTTGAGTCCAAAATCTGTTAGGGTGGCCAGCAGGCTGACAATTATGAGAAAAGTTGATGGAGTCTAGAAGCAGAATTTCTTCTTCTCTCTGGAACACTTGGTTCTTTGCTCTTAAGGCCTTCAACTGATTTCATGAGGCCCATCCACAATATAGAAGGTAATCTTCTTAAAGTCAATTGATTGTAGATGTTAATCCCATCAAGAAAATATCTCCAAACAATGTCTAAGTTAGTATGGGCCAATCACTGGACACCAGAACCTAGCCATCATATATGTAAATATATGCATATATTTTTATATCGTTTACATATATATGAAAGTAAAACAAGCAGAAATCATTATTATAATCATATCATCTCTTTTCTTTGGAAGTGAGATTAAACAAAATTCCATAGTAAGAGTCCAGCCAACTGGAGGATCCTTTCCTTTTTACTTTTATGTTGCATTCTTCTTTGTTACTATATTTATCCAAAATCACTGAACTCACAATTATTGGATGCCTATTAAGAATTGGGTGCTGTACTAAGCCCTAAACAAAGTTAAAATATAATTCCTGCCTTTGCTAAAACACTGTGGAATAAAGTATTGAAATGAATAAGTCCAGTTATAGGAGAGTTCACTTATCTAGCTTCAGGCATTGTTTGGAGTTTTGTCCCACATTAGCCAACATGTATTTGATGAAAGCCTATGACAGTTAAGGCTAAGCCTCTGGAGAGATTGCTCAATGCATGGTTGGAGTCAAATCCCTAAGCCATGCAGTGAGGCATTCAGAGTAATTCAAGAACAGGATGATCTGAAGAAGGCAGTTTGTGCCCTTGTCCACAGCACTGCCAACTCCTCTGCCCACACAGGAACAAAACTGATTTTAAAGAAAGTTCAACATTTCAAAAAAGAGAGCTTGCTTTAGGTATAGGCACAGTGGGCAGAGTCTTATATGGAATGACCTAAGGAATGACCCAATATACCACCTGTCCTCAGATATCTACTTCACTTTCTGTTGTAACGTCAACCTTTGTATTAGTCCCAGAGTTTCCAAGATCAGTCATTTTTCCCTGTTAGGCAACAAAGTTAGAGAGATTGTTTTCAGAATGCTTCTGTTAATAAAACATACACTCAACATTGCTTCACATCTCTGGCACATTAGAACAAATGTGTTTATTATATTACTTAGTTGTAGCTTGGAAGGCATATAAAAGCTTGTCTTGTATTAGAATCTGCAAAAAAGATGTAGGTGCAATAAAAGCCAAATACGTGTTATATTCATTTATTCATATCAGACAAATGTCTACTATGTGTCTCTACCAGAAAATATTTTGTTTCATTTAGACTGAATTAAGCTCCAGGAAATTTGCATTTTAAAAAATTTCCCAGATAATTCTAATCCACATCCAGGGTTGAGAGTCCTAGTCAAGGTACATGCTTTCTGATGATATAACAGGATACAATAGGTAGAATTTACAGAATATTTATGTAAATGTGTTTAGAATGATTTTTCTCATGCCCATACCAGGTATCTCATTTAGACTTTTGACAGTGGCTGTATAGCAGAAAAATACCAAATGCTTTAAAGCTCTGGATTAATCTCCTGCCATTTGCCAACATGCACCTTTCCCTCTGGCCATCTGGAACTACTAGTACTTGCTCAGATGCATCATGCTCTTTCATGCCTCTTTGGTTTTGCATATTTTTTCCTACTTCCTGGAATTTGGTTAGCAAAGAGAAAAAATTTTAAAAATCAAAGATGCTTTTCCAAGAGAGACAAGTACTACAGTATACAGCGAATAAATATAACCATGGCACTGTCCACAGACACTTACAATGTAAAGATAGAACCAATATGGAAACATAATTTAAAAGCTGGGTTTTTTTTTCAGAGCATTTTTGGTTTCCCAGATTTATTGCTTCTTCTATGTTTTCTGTCTTCCATATTGCGGGTTGCTAAATGGGAGGAAGGACAAAATGCCTGCCTTAGGCTGGAGGGTAAAATTTAAGCTTTTTACTAAAAAGCTTCTGAGGATAGGGCTTTAAAAATTAATCATAATTTTAAAAAATTCCCAATATCTCCGTTCAGAACTGATCACATCTCTCCTGAGAAGGATAGTGTAGTGGTTAACTACATAGACTTTCACATCGACCATGCTGGGTTGACATATTTTATTTATGTCACATGTATTTACTGAGTGCTCACTGTGTGCAGGAGTATAAAACAGTCGCTTCTCTCATGGAGTCTTTGAGCCTCAATTCCTCCATATCAAAATAAAGGTTAAAATAGTAACTACCTTATAGGGATTTTTTGGGTGTTAAATGAGATAGTGACTGCATAAGTGTCCTACTCTCCCTTCAGGTTAGTCCTCATTTTCTCTGGAAAATGTTACATGATGCCTATCCATCTGGGTTGAGCGTTCTTTCCATGCGCTCCCATAGCATGTCCTATTGTCCATCCTGGCACCTACCCCTCTCTTTGTAATTGATCATGTGTCTGCATGTATTCTTTACCTGACCACAAGGTCTGGAAAGTCAGCCTCAGTCCCTTGTTATTTTTTCTTATAGCATTTGCTACTTCTCCTATATATCACTTAGTCAGAGTTTGCATTTATTTGCATAGTTTTTGAATATTTCTCCACACTATATTATAAATCCATGATGGATAAAAGCTCATTTTGCTTATCCAGTAGGAAATTGAGAGACTGACACCTAGCAGTTATCCAATACATGGTTGGTGAGTGAATAAATATATTATAAAATCAATGAATGGATTTCAGCCATCTGGTGTTACATCTGATGTGAGTTCCTTGAGGATAGGGAACAGGCCTTACCTTGGCCTGTATGCTTTAGCACCTGACACTTATGCTTGTTCAACAAAGATTTAAGAATGAAATTGAAGGTGGCAAAAATCTTGGAAGAAAGGGAGGTCATGAGAGAGAGTGGATGGGATGGGAATGGGGTGAAGAAATAATGAGCAGCAGTTGATACTTCTCCATGTCTAACAAAATAAGTCCATAAGGGAAGCCTCACAAATGAAAACAAAATAGAAGAGGAGGAATTAGAGAGGGAGGGAAGGAAAAGATAGAGAGGCATAAAGGGAATGGGTAAAAGCAAAGTAGATGGTCATGTGAAGGTGTATAAATGCTGAACTCTACCTACTTCTCCAAATTTTTTTCCCAAGATATATAGAACCAGACCCCACCCAACTATTCATGGAAGGAGAACAGATAAGGAGTGCTACCTGAACTACAATGGCTGAAGATTATCATTCATGTCAGGGGCCATGGCTATTTCCAAACTAACCCTTGGAATTTGGGGAACAACTCTGGAGTGACAGCATTATCACGTGCTTTCAGTTGAGGCAACATAGGTATGCAGCAAACCTAAGCAGGGTTTCTATCTCCTCTTTCATTCTTGGATAGTTAGGGTACATGTTTCACTTATTGCCAGTTCTCCAATTCTTGAGTTACTACCACAAATACTACATATTTCATAATTGTTTAATGAGCCAGCCACTTTGACATGCATTATTTCTCACAATCCTCAGTAAATGTGAGCCCAGAAATCTAAAACATACATTGTCTAAGATCCCACAGATAGTGAGGAACTGCAATTTGACCCAAGGCTCTAAGCCTTCAAAGCTTATATATATTCCAATGCACCTCTTTGCATCCTATAAAGAAATCATATTACTGTAATTTGTTTTAATGATGGTCTAGTCAAAACAGCTTTCTACTACCTTTGCAGGCTTGGAGTGTAGCATAAGTCTATTGGGGAAGGGTCTTTCCAGTGTAGACTTAAAATAAGAAATAACCCCTTTAGCAAAGGAATTTAAAGTGTCTCTTCCATTGCCCACTCTACAGCTGCTCAAGGAGGAGTCCGTGACCCCTAGAGAGAAAGAGAATCGCTTATTGGACTGCTTGCTTTCAAAATGCTCTGCAAAATGCCCAAGTGCTGGTGAAGCTTCCCATTGACATCAATTGCTGTAGACTTCATATTTAGACATTTCTTTTTAGCAAGTGCAGGAGCTAAAACCAAGATTTACACATAAGGCCATGAAGCAAGAGGCAGTCATTGCAACACAGATGGAACAACAACTAATTAGGACACACAGAGGAGGATCTTGGTGGGACCAGAACAAGCTTGGCCACATTGGCTGAAGGCTATCAGAGCCCCCTTTGATGAGGAGTTAGAGACCGACATCAAAATCCTGTGTAGTTCAATGTGTCTTTACATAATGTAAATTATGTAAAGAATAATTGATACCAAAATGTTTCTTGATAGGTAAAAACTCAAAAGCAAACGTTAATACCCATGTATTTAAAACAGCAAATTACCTCACTGGTAATACTCATAGTATTTGTTCATAATTATGTAATGGTGATAACCATAAAAGTTGTTGAAACACTAATAAAATTTTTTAAAATTTCTGGAGCAACCAGCTGCAACATCAACTAGAGACCTTTGAACAGTTTCTTGGAAGTTTTGTGCAAATTGGTGCAAAATGATGGAAACAGTCACAATATATTGCTCAAAATAAGGATTATATGAAAATACAAAACTGGGTATTTCAATGTGAGAAAATGAGAAATATCAGCTTTTAAAAGACAGGTATTTATTAAACTGTCCAAAAGGATAAATTGCTTAATGGTATGTTGCCAAATGCTTCCATGTACATTGCAACCAGGCTCTGCTCCTACAAATGGAATAATGTTTACTTTCCTGGGATGATCTTGTATGTAAAAGAAAATACTGAAAAAAATTCACCTGTAAAAGGCAAGACGTGTTCATATAAGTAAGTAGAATATTACAGAAGGCTAATTTAGTCATTTCCAACAAATAATTGTGCTGTATTCATTCACTCAGAATATATTTATTATGCCTTCTTCTGTGAAACACTATGATAGTTATTTCTTAAAGATCTAAATTAGAAAATATTAAAAATGCTATTCCATATCTCCAGTTGAGCCAAGGTTTACGTGGATATAGGGTCCAGCAGTCAGAACCAGGTAAAGAGAAACCTCACTTACATATTGTGTGAACGAGGCACATTGCTATTTGGGTGTGCTGTGTGTTACACAAACATGCAGGCCATCATGTTTTCTAGTCTGGTAGATTCTTTTCTTGTTCAGAAGATTTGTCTTTTCCGTAGAATAGAAAGCAGAGCTGCTCAGATGGCCAGTGAGCTTTCTTTGAAATGTAGCCAAGTGAAGGTTGAGGCATGCCCATCCCCTTGTCGGGTGACTCTTTTAAATCTTAAATCGTTATGCTAGATACTTTAAAGATTGAGGCTGACAAAATAGCCTCCAGGACTGACGGTACTTTGTAGGTAATGTGTCAGATGTCTGGGAGATGTAGCTGATTGTTTACTTTTGAATTGCTTTCCCTCTGAGGGAAGTGTGAGTTAACATTACAGCATTCCATGGGGAGGGGTGCCAAGTGGCAGGTATCCTTTGGGGTAGCCGTCCCACTGTGGGAACAATATCTCATTTATATGACTAGTAAATATGAGGGTTGAGTTTGAAAGGATAGTAGTATCAGGCATTAACAAATCAAGTGAGTGGATTATTCTGGAACCACTTCAACTCTATGCAAAAATATCAACAGCTCATTTTGTTGTGATAAAAGGCAGTCCCCACTAGTGAGAAAACATTAGCTATCCCAGATAATGTATGATGTATAGATGAAGGCAGAAGAAAAATTCAATTAGCAAAACATTTTTCAGGATATGTGAGGGAGTGGAAGGAAGAGTAAGGAAAAATAATGATTTAGTTTATGAACATTGTATTTTCCTAGGATGATTTAAAGAAAAGTTTCCCCAATGTTTCCCAATAGGAAAGTTCTCAGTCTCGCTAATGTTCATCTTACTAGTCAACAACCAAGGGATCTATTTTTTTCAGCTCCCAGGATAAATATTTAATTCATATTCTATACTTAATTGGATTTAATTCCTAGAATTTTAGGTCACTGAGACCAGTATTATGAAAGTCATCTTCAGGAAGTTCCTTTGTTTGTTGTGTGTATATACCCATATTCTCATAGTAATCTATTTGCATAATTAAGATTATTGGCTATATGTCTACTATTATCTCATAATTGGTGTTTTTTCCCTATTAAGACAAAAGATTGAATCTATTTAAACATCTCTAATTCAAAATCACATCAGTTTCAAAACATTGGCAATGAAATTCCTAGAATCATTTGTAGAATGATGACTAGTCTAAATACATAAAAATAAAATCAATATACCAAATATGATAGTGATTTTCTATTTTCTCCATTTTATAACTTTTCCATTAAACATGAAAGTAAGATCTTTATTCCTGCTCGTTAACTATTAATTCTTGCTTTCATATCTCAGTGTGAACTCTTTAGAAACAACTCCACCTATTGCTTACTACATCTCACAAGTCATTGTGTATCACAATCTCTGCCAATAATCCCACATGAGTATTGATGGGACTGGCAAGAATTAAAACAACTCTCTTTATTGAACCAACTTGAACCATATAACTACCTCCATCCCAGTCAATAGCATTAGGGGACTTGGGAGTGCTACTGGCCAGGACATGCTCACATGTTCTACCCTGGCTAGCAGCACAGGAGACCTACCTAAACCCATGGACTGAGAATGTGTGTAGCGTGGTTTCCCGAAGAAAACTTTGAAGAATCTTACAAAAGAATGACTGAGTAATCATAAGAATAATATATTATTCTAATATATTATTCTTATAATAGAATAAGAAAAAATATTCTATTATTGTCAGGAGAGAAGCTGAGCCCTAGAAACTAAATATGGAAGCTGAAGATTTCTTGCTAGAGGAGAATTCTTATGAAATGATAAAAAGACCCAACAGAACCCAAATGGAAGCAGTGGAGATGTCCTAGACTTGGAAAATAACTGATTGTCCAAAAGTCTTAGCAAAAGAGTTTATATTACCATCAACAATTAATTTTTTGCCTTTAAGATTAAAAAAAAAAATCAGTGACTTTATGGATTTTATGAAGCAGTGTATTTTCCTTTTGTAAAAAATAAATAGGAAAAGAAGTTTCACTTTAAAACCAATTCTGTATGAATGCATCTATTCTATAAATTGAGGGGCACCTCTGTAAAACTATTTTGTAGATGAGTTGGTTCTAGAATGTACCAGATGCTGAGCCTCTCTGTGAAATGCCTGTTTTATTTTTATTGGTTTTTACCGCAATGAATAAAGTCAATAAATTTAGCCAAATAAGACAAATAAAATTTATTCATAAGGTGAAGATAATAGTACACCATTTCCTAGGGAACAGGGCAGCTGATGAATCATCGTTCCCATTTTCAGTTAATTCAGTAAAAATAGTTTCATTAACATCAGTGCAAGTACTTCCTTCAGAGCTGCATTGTCACTGCCCCTGGTCAAAGCCTTGACCGTCTGCTTGTTTCATATGTGCCAGTGCCAGAGAAACTTGGCAAAGCACTGATATGGGTTAGATGCTTGCTGAAGGGTAACAATCCCAATCCGGACATTCAGCTATCTACCCTGAGTCTGTTCTTTATTGGCCTTTTCTAAGATACTTGACATTCTTAATTAGGATTAGCCCTGCTGCTTATACATCTTCAGGAATGATGGTGATCTGTATGATAAGTTTAAATATCCCCTTTTATAGCATATACCTTATAATGGAATTTCCACACAGCCTTTAAAAGAACGTCGTCTGTAGATATATACATACTAATAGAGAAAGTTGTCTCGGATGTTATTAAGTAAAAGAAATAAAAGCAAGCTGTAGGGCAATGTGTACAATATTATTGTCTTTGTGGTTCTGGATTTAATATTTCTCAAAGAATACACAAGCAAATGTATTCTTGAAGTGGTTACTTCAATAGAATAGCTCTAAGAGTGGGTTGGAATGAAAGTGGGTATTTACATTTTAACTTACAAGCTTTTATGCTATGTTAACCGTAAGTATGAACAATTTTTTTCTAATAACAATGATAATTTTAGACAGGTTATTAAATGTTGCATTCATTCAACATAAGTCCAAAGTGAGTCCAATGAAGAATGAAAGAAAATGTCTCTGCATGCACAGTCCTGCTTCAACTTCTCTCTGGAGTGTCAGGCACCTTGAGACATTTCATTGCCATGTGCTTCAGGTCAATCCCAATGTTATTCATTCTCCACGCTCCTCTCATGGTATGGACACTCATTCCCATTCTTTTCTGTAAACAGAATCACCCTCTGCCCTCTCAGCACGCTTCCACTTAAGCCCTCAGGAATTCCTGGTCCATTGTCAACAAACTGATTTAATCTATTACTTGTGGAACATTACTTTCATCCTGTTGAACTGAAACTTGCCTGATCACTGAAGATGGTATTTCCCCACCTCCTTCTTCAGTGGTGTCTGATTTTTCTCTCATAGCCTAAATCTCTCTAGGCCTAATATGTGTGGGTGTCATCCTTCCTTCATATTGTTGCTCCCCCAATAGCCTTCCTTCCTTTCTTCTGCTTATAAAATGTTTTTGAAGTATGTACCACCCTTTATCTGTTAGTGTCATCATCAATCATTGATTAGTTACATCTGCATCTAGCTCACTGGTTCCCTCAGGTCAGCTGCTACTGTCACCATAATTGGTGATTTTAACATTCACAGACTCTGACCCACCCATCTCTCTGACCTCTTTAATGAGTGACCTCTTAGTTCCAATGATCTCAGCCACCCACTTATAAGTTGCCCTGCCCTTTCCTGACCACGCCAATAGTTGTACCAAATCAAAAATCTCTAAGTCAAACATTCTACCCTTTAGTCTCCACTACTACTCTTTCTCTAGTGTTCCTCCTCCAGAAATTCTTGGACCTTATCAATACCTCCAATTCAAGGAGTGCCCTAGTTTTTTCCACTCTCATCATCTTTCTCAATTTCCTCTTTACCCAGCCTAAAGTCTGTGATTCAGCTATAAGGTCTTGCAAATAACTTGATTCCTTTTTAACTTTCTCTACTCATTTTGTCTGGAAAAACTCCAAACCTAATTATTTATATGCTAAATTTAACTGTCTATGTTCTCATACCTGCACCAGAGCAGCTAACTGCTGAGGGAAAAAATCATGTATCTGTACTGAGTAGGTTTACGTCACACATTACTGCCTTGTCCAAAGACCTTATTGCATTTAACTTCCCTTATCTGGTTTCACGTTTCCATTCGTGGATGACTGTTTCATACTTCTCCACTTTGTTAAAATCTCCAACCCACTCTCAGGTGATCATTTCTTTGCATATTTCACAGAGGAAAATTGATTAAATCAAACAAGAGCTATTTTATTTTCCCACTACTTATTCCACCAACCGTTTTGCATCTGAACCCATACACTCTATTTCTTCATAATAAAATGGAATAAATAAATAAATAAATAAACCTCCCTTATTAAAAACCTTGACTTCTATCTTGTTTTTCCATGAAATTTTTTTCTGAAATGGTATTTATTCTTGCCTACACAACCATTTTCTCTCTCTGAACTGGCTCATTCTAATTGGCATGCAAACATACCTTAAGTTTATACATCTTTAAAATCCCTCCCTTAACCCAGTGTCTTCTTTGGCTACTATCCCATTTTTCTATAACTATTCACAATAGGACTTCCCCAGAAAGTTGTCTATATTTGTTATATCTCTTTTCTTTCCTTGTATTTATTTCTTCATCCAACACCAGTCTGGGTTATTTTCTCACTATTTCACTGAAACATCTTATCACAGTTACCAATGACCAATATTTTGTCACAGCCAATGGCCAATCCTCTCTTTTTCTTACTTGATCTCTCAGCAGCACATGATATAGTTGTCCAATCCCCCCTTTTTGAAGCTCTTTGTTCTCTAGTCTTCTAGCTCACCACATCCATCTGGATTGCCATCTGCCTCACAGGCAGGGCCCTCTCAGTCTATTTTTCTCCCTCTGCCTTCTTGTTCTGCCCTCTAAATTTAACCTGAGGTTCTGAAATTTGGGTTCTCATGCATGCTATAGCTCTTCCTCCTGAAATCACCGTACTTCTGTAATTGTTCAAGTACTTCCTGTCTGCTCCTACTAGAGTGTAACTTCTTGGAGAGTAGGACCCTGCCTTGTTCATTGCTGTATACTCAGCATCTAGGATAGTATCTGACACATGATAAGGCATCAATAAATGTTTGCTGAACACCTGAAAAAGAATGCAGTTCATTAAAAAGCTTTATTTTAAGTTGTGCACCCATTCTTTCAACAAATATTCCATGTGTACCCTCTGAGTATTAGGTAATACATTAGACACTGAGGTTATAAAGTAGGCTAAGAAACCCTCTTTACCCTTGAAGACCTTAAGGAGAGAGATAACCTGGGCCTTATGGAAGACCTCAGAATCAGAAGTGAAACTTCAGTAAAATCTGGGCAAGATGGCCCCTGAGATTCATTTGAAAGTGATACAAGTTTAGCCTTTTGCATCAAGATAAAAGGTAGTTTCTGAGCGAAAAGCCTCATTTGGAAACATAGCCATGGATGGCAGCCTCCAATGCAAAGTTCTATGACTATAGTCTCATATGACCCTACTTTGGCAGCCATAAGCAAGAATTCTCCAAATGATCTAAACTGGGTGGGAGAAAACCATTTCTAAAAACACCCAAATCATGTAACACTTCATTACTCAAAGATAACATCTTCAGTCATACTTCGAGTTGTAAATCAGCAAAATTATAGCAACAGGATTGTAATATATTTGGGAACTATAGTACAATCTGTCTTGACTAAATTTTCATTACAGACGTCAACATTTAATATATGAGAATATTCACAAGTTTGGATACTTGTTCCTAATAAATCATATTAAGGGCAATGAGAAAAAATACAAACCATGTTGAACACTAGATGCTGGCAAGGAGCGTCCCTAGGTCCTTCTACCACTCAGCTCTAAGTCTCCTTCTCAGGTCCAGGCTAATTAACCTTTTTCATGCATACCTTCCCTTCAATCCAAGAGTCTCCAAAGACTCAGCCTTCTTGTCTCTACTTTTTTAAAAACAGCTCCCATTGTTTGCCAAATTGTGGGGGATTTCTCATTCACAATAGCAACAAGAGATCTAAAATATCAGTGACTACATTTAAAAGAAATATGAAAGTCCAACTTGAAGAAAAATGCAAACTTTAAAAAAGATTTGAAAGAAGAGTTGAATATATCTCCAGTTGTCCTTTGCCATGGAGTTCGTCAACTCTTAGGACTCAAATTCCTGAGAGACACCAGACTGACTTGGCCTGGGTCATTTGATCATCCCAGTTGCCCCAGGAGATTGATTTATGTTATTGTCACTCAGTGAAAACTGAATGGAAGAAAGGATTGATAGTTTCCCCAAAGAATGTGGACCTATTGTTAATAGGTGGTTAGATGTGATGCTAGGCAGAAAGGAGCAGCTCTCCAACGCAATGATAAAGAAGGTATTTAAAATTAACAGTGAATAGATGGACTAGACAATAATTTTTGTTAGAACATTCAATGTTTTTATAAAATAAAAAGTTAAGCCTATATGTCACAGCACACAAAAATACATTAAGTATCTAAATAGTAAAACAATATCAACAACAGTAATGACAAAACAAAACAGAAAGTTTAGAAGAATATGGGAGAATAATTTTATGATCTGGGGTGGGAAAGCACTTCCTAATTAAGTGACAAAAATATGAAGGAAGAGACTGATATATTTAAAAGTATAAAAATTTAAAATTCTAAGTAATAAGGGTGAAAGATATGGCAGGGTGGAAATATTGAGGTGTTGAAGAGCTGGAGGTGATGAGTAATGATTTTTATTTTTTTCCTGCATAAACATCTGCATTTCTTTTACAGTTAACACACATTCATCTTTTAATTACATAAAAAATAAAAAAAGAGTATATGCCACCATTGTTGCTCTTAGTGTTCTCCCCTGTCCAAGGTTACCTGTAGAGCTGGATGCCAGCCACCCAGCTTCCCACTTAATTGACTGTGCTTATCAGGCATGCAATGGATGCTCAACAAATACTTATTCTTTTAAAGTTGTGTGTATAAATTGTGGGGGTTTTGTTTTTAGTATTTTCTTCTAAACACAAACACTGTGGACAAATAGATGCATGCTCTCAGAAATGACACGAGTAAGAAGACTTACAAATATTCTAACAGTGATGGTACCAAACTTTCTTTTTTTTTTTTTTTTTTT
>JAQZBX010053488.1:0-18870 GCA_029593785.1 Cabassous unicinctus | reverse complement strand
CTAACAGAATCAAATACCTAAGAATAAATTTAACTAAAGATGTAAATGACTTATATGCAAAAAACTTCACAACACTGTTAAAGGAAATCAAAAAGTTTTAAATAAATGGAAGAAGATTCCCTGTTCATGGTTAGGAATACTAATCATCATTATGATACATATCCTACCCAAACTAATGTACAGATTTAATGCAATCCCAATAAAAGTCACCCAGCAATTTTTGACTGAATTGGAAAAACTAGCTATGAAATTTATTTGGAAGGGCAAGAGGCTCAAACAGCCACAGACATATTGAAAAATAAAATGAAATCTGAAAGTCACACTACCTAACTTTAAAACCTGCTACAAAGCTACAATGACCAAAACTTAATGGTATTGGCACAAGGACAGAAATATTGACCAATGAAACCAAATTGAGAGTTCTGATATACATCCTTGCATATACAGTCAAGTGATATTTACAAGGCCACCAAGCCCATTCAACTAGGAGAGAATGGCCTCTTCAACAAATGGTGCTTGGAGAACTGGATATCCGTATCCACAAAAATGAAAGGGGAAGAGCATCTCAGACCTTTTACAAAAATTAACTCAAGAGGGATCAAAGATCTAAATATAAGAGCCAAGTCCATAAAGACCTTGGAAGAAAATGGAGGAAAACATCTACAGGAACTTGCATTAGGAAATGGTTTCATAAACTTTATACCCAAAGTGTGAGCAATGAAAAAATAATTGATAAAAGGGACCTTCTCAAAATAAAAAATTTTTTGCACCTCAAAGGTGTGTGTCAAGAAAGTGAAAAGGCAGCCTAGTCAATGGGAGAAAATATTTGTTAACCATATATCTGATAGGTGCCGAAAATCCAGCATATGTAAAGAAATCCTACAGTTGAAAAGAAAAAATGACAAACTACCCATTTAAAAATGAGCAAGTGATTTGAATAGACACCTCTCCAAAGAAGAGATATAAATGACTAAAAAGGACATGAAAAGATTCTCAACATCAATAGCTACTCAGGAAATGCAAATCAAAACCACAATGAGATGTCATCTTTCACCCTTTAGAATGGCAGCTATTTAAAAAAGCAGAGGACTACAAGTGTTGGAGAGCATGTGGTGGAATAGGAACACTCATCCACTACTGGTGGAAATGAAGAATGGTGCAGCCTCTGTGGAGGACAGTTTGGCATTTTCTCAGAAAAGTAACTATAGGACTGTGATAAAATCCAGCAATTGTACTGCTGGGTATATACCTAGAAGAACTGAAAGCGTGGACATAAACAAATATATGCAAACCAATGTTCATAGCGGCATTATTCTCTGTTGCCAAAACTTGGAATTAACCCAAATGCCCTTCAATAGATGAATGGATAAACAAATTAACTTATACACATACAATGAAATATCACTCCGCTGTAAGAAGAAATACAGTATGAACACACGGGATAATATAGATGAATCTTGAGGGCCTTATGTTGAACGAAGCAAGTGAGGCACTGAAGGACAAATATTACATGACCTCACTGAAATGACTTAAACAAATTGAGCAGAGTCACAGAGCTAGAGTCTGGAAGATAGGTTTTCAGGAAATAGAAAGGGAGAAGGCAGCTGTGAGCCAATGCTCATATGGGCAAAATCTATGGTAAGGTAGAAGTGTGTAATTATGCAGTAGAGAGACATGACAGTGGTGCAGTGATATTATTGGGTTAAGCTGTGCAGGTATGTCAGGGATGTAGGTTGTGAAGGGGAGGTTGGACAGTCCATGGATCTTGGTAAAGGATTGGGGGATGGAGCAGGTGAACACTGGGGACTGGTGGGTACATGGTTGAAGCTACATTGTTGGGAATGCTCTTTTGACATTAGGATAAAGTAGGGTTACTGGCTTAGGGCATTGGATGTGGTGGGCATTTGGGAAAGAGTGCACCAGTGGCAGGCTTCTAGGGAGTGTGTGAGCGTTAATTTTGACATACTATGTTATATTAGTGGGTGGACACCCACATAATAATCGGGAAGGTGTTGGACTCTCATCCTGGGGAGGCCCGCTATGTTCTCAAATATAGGGAAGGGAGTCTATCAAGAGCATGGGCAGTGCCCATTAGGGTAAGACAGACCAGTGTATCAAGCCCTCATTTTTGTTGCAAGTAACTGTAAATTTTTTTCCTTCAAGGAGGGAAGCCTGGCAGTTGCCATGGGTCATGAGGGGAAAGGGAGGGAGGAATAGAATAGATAGAACAGTGGGCATTTTTGGGGAAATGGAAGTGTTCTACATTATTTTGTTATAATGAATACAGGCCATGTTGAATTGCATCAAAGTTTATAAAAAGTGTATGGTTCAAAATGTAAACCATAATGTAAACCATTTCCCATGGTTGGTAGCTATGTTTCAATATTTGTACATCAGTTGTAACAAAGTGCTATCCGCATATAAAATGTTATTAGTAGATGATGGAGGAAAAGAGGGGGTATATTTAATATGTTGGAGTCCCCTCTCTTTGGTACATGACTTTTCTGTTACCTAAAACATTTTGGGGGCCAAAATGAAAAAAAGAGTAGGACACTGGGAGATTAAAAGAAAGAAAATATCACTGTACACATAGGACAACTCTTATAGTGATATTGATAACTGTAAATATGAACCTTTACTCTTAAATTTGAAACTTAGCCTAGTATTATAGGGTGCCTGAGAGTGAGTTGCCTCCTGGGAGCCTCTTTGTTCTTAAATGTGGCCTCTGTCTAAGCCAAACTTAGCATATAAATACATTACTATCCCCCAGCATGGGACATGACTCCTGGGCCTGAGCCTCCCTGTCAACGTGAGATTGCTACCAAGCACCAAATTTCCAAAATTTGTAAGCAACTAAGAAGTCATTCAATAGGTGAATAAACACTGTGCTATATCTATGCAATGGAATACAGCTTAGAGATAAAAAGAAATGTTCCATCCAGCCACAAAAGGCTGAATCTCAAATGACTGCTGCTAATTGAAAGAAATGAATCTAAAAATGTTATATATGTATGATATCAACTCGACGACCTTCTGGATAAGGTAAAATAACAGAGACTAAATTAATGATCAATGCTTGACAGGGTTTAAGGAGAGGGGAGTTGGGTTGAATAGGAGAAGCACAGGTGAATTTTTAGAGCAGTGAAACTATTCTGTATAATACTGTTGTAGACACATGACATTAAGTATTTGTAAAACCCATTGAACTTGACAACATAAAAAGTGAACTTTGATATATGGAAATAAAAATTCACTTACAACGTTAGGGAATCCCAGGATGGAATGCAAATTATTCAAGAACCATTTAACTGTATTACAATATATGACATGACCTCTCTGAAGGGGATGGGGAAAGGTATTGAAAGAAGTAATATTGAATGTGAATGGAGTCTGTAAAATGAAGCCAATGCTAACTGTACATAAGCCTTGTACTCAAATTGATAAAGTTGTTTCCCACTAGGGCATGGGTTAACAATTTTATTACTTCTGTATCTGTATCAAGCACTGAAGTTAATGGTTGGCAGTTGGGGGAATATATTTCTCACTGTGGAACAGAAGGTTATAGATAAGCAAGGAAAGGAAGCTAGGTTGTTCTATATGATAATGGTTTAGAAGTAGACACATTAGTATGAACTCATGTGTAGGTTAATGTAGAAAAGGATGATTACATGAAGAAATATTTATTGATATGTGTATATGAACAAGTTAGTGGACACACATTTATTTCCTTAGTCTTTCAGCACAGAAGGCTTAGATGCCCAAGAAGCAAGTAGAAGAGCTTTTGCCCACATGTTGGATTTTACTACCTTTCTCCAATACAAAGCTCCTTGGAGAAATGACTGACTCTACAACTGGGGAAAGAAATATACAAGAGCCTGAAGCATCTCATAGAATCTGAAAAGAAGTAGGTGCTAAAACACAACTTTCAATGTTGGGGGTATATCAGATAAATACAAGGCACAGCTGAAAGAGCTCCAATGGAAAAAATTGAATGAAATAAATAAAATAATATTACATCTCAACTCAAAGTATTAAATAAATGTCATGAATCCATCCTGATATACATAAATTATTGACTAAGTAAGAAATAATATCCTATGCAGAAATATTACAATAATTTCTGCAGGAACAGCTCTCTCAAAGAGGTGGAACATAAATCCCACTCCTGAAATCTAGGCTTTACTTAATGATTTCTTTCCAAAAGTGATATATGTAAAGCCAGAGGTATGAGGGATTATACCGTGGGGAAACCTACAAACACTGTTGCTCAAGGTCAGCATCAACAGTAATAACTCATGTTGATAAAATGTACCCTGGATATGATGTGATGAAAATGTCACTTTATCTCTGAGAAAAATATCAGACAAATCCCAACTAAGGTACATTTTATAAAATGCCTGACCAGCACTCCTCAAAACTATTCAGCTCATCAAGCCAAGGATAGCCTGAGAAACTGTCCCCATCACAAAGGGACTAATATATTATGAAAAATAAATGTAATCTGGTACTCTGGGTGGATGATGCCTAGAACAGGGGAAAGTGAGAGCACAGTTATGGAAACTTTCTCACTATCTTTGCCATTTTCCTGTAAATCTAACACTGATAAAATTATTAAGTTTATTAAGAAGTAAAGCTATTAGTGAAATTCAAAAGCTTAGGAAACAACAAATTTTGAACTTCATTCCAGATGACTTGGACAACATTATCCAGGTCCTGGACAAGATTATCACCCTGCTGTAAGTCTCATGTTCTTCATCTATTAAATCAGAGTAGTGAAACCAATATCATAGAGTAATTTAAATAATTAAATAAAACAATGAATATAAAATATCAGACATTGTGCCTAGTATTAATAGTTAATATTTTATACAGTACAACTCATCCCCACACAGATTCACTTTCCACACCTCCCTCCCCACATACATTGTGCTATTTCCAGCCCTCCTCATCAATGTGGCATTTTGACGACAGCAGTCACATTGACCTGAGTAAGCTTTCCTCAGGGAAAGACTTTTCATGAATGTCACATTCTATAAACCCTGCACTGACTCTACAATAACTTCAAATATAAATATCCATCTTGTGGACAAAACACAAGGCTCTCTGTTATCTCATTGCTGCCAACCTGTCCAGGTTCCTGTTCCATTTGCCAAGTCCTGCCCCTTAGAATTCACCAGATATTAATAACTATTTCTAAAACCTCACCGCACCTTATGGTTATTTTGATCCCTGCTTTCTGTCCTTGACATCTTTCCTTGGGGTGCTTCTACCCCTTTCTCCTGTTGGAATGACTCCAATTCCTCCTTAAAGGCTCAGTAAAATGACCAGCCCCCTTGTGAACCATTTTCTAACCTCCACAGATGAGTCCAAACTTTTGGATTATCTTCAAGAGGATTTTTGAGCCACCTCAGGATATGGCATGTATTCCCTTCTATTTTTTTTAATGCATTGAGAGGTAATTTCTTTAATATGAGGACCAAAGTGTTAATCATTTCTTTATTCCCAGAATAATATTTAGTGCTTAACATGAAGCATTTGATGAATAAAAATTAAAAAATGGATGAGAAAGCATCATCAGACAATTACCACTAATTATTTTCTATACCATATATTCGGTATATTTTTTCCATACTCACCTATTATTAACACAATCTCTAACAAATATTCCACAACAATGTCATGTGTTGTCACGGGGATGTTGCATGGGCTTTATGCACATCCGCATGATTCTTTTTTAAGTTCAAAACTTCTCATACAGATAGATAGATAGATAGATAGATAGATAGATAGATAGATAGATAGATAAACAGATTACTTCTTTCTTTCTAATTTGGATGTAAATTTTAAGTTTTATGGCTGAATTTCCTAACTTCCAGTACAATACTGAATAGCAATAGTGAAAGCAGGCATCCTTGTCATGTCCCAGACCTCAGGGTATGGCTTTGGCTCTTTCAGCATTAAAGATAAGATTACCTGTATTTTTACATATATGCAGTTTTTCACGTTGAGAAAGTTACTTTCTATTCTTATTATTTTTAGTGTTTTTTTATCATCAGACGTTGTTGGAATTTAACATTCATAATTTATGCATGAACTGAAGTGTTAACGTGGTGTATTATATTGATTTTCTTATGTTGAAGACCCTTGTGTACTGAGATAAATTTCACTAGGTCACAGATACTTGTTTTAATATTTTTTTTAATTTGATATGCCAGTTTTTGTTGAGTAATTTTGGATCTATATTTTTAAGGGAAATTGGTCCTTGGTTTTCTTTCCTTATGTCTTTATGTAACTTTGGTGTCACAATAATTTTAGCATCATAGAGTTAGTTTGGAAGAGATACAATGACTTCAAGTTGGAAGATTTTGAGGAGTATTATAATTATTTCTTCTTTGAATATTTCATATATTTCATTATGGAAACTAATCCTAGACTTGAATGTTTGAGAGGTTTTTGATGAATAATTGAGTCACTCTACTTGTTATAGTATTGTTGAGATTTATATCTTTCCAATCAATTTAGGTAAATTGTGTGTTTCTAGGAATTGGTCCATTTCTTATTGCTTATCTAGATTATTGGCAGACAAATGTCCATAGTATTCATTCATAATCACCTTAATATCAGAAATATCTAGCAAGGTCCCCAATTTCATTTTGGATTTTAGTGATTTTATTCTCTTTTTTTTAATTTTTCAATCTAAATAAACATGGGCTATTTTACTGAATTCTTCAAGTATCAATTTCATTGATTCTTTCCATTGTTTTTCTATAATCTATTTCATTTCTTTCCACTTAAATCTTTATTATTTCCATCCTTCTTGTAGGTTTAGGTACATTTTGCCCTTTTTTTCCTAGTTCTAACAAATCTGTAGACAGGCTATTGATTTATGATGTTTTAAAATATGATGATTCATTAATTTCCTTGAACCTTTTAAATTCAGCCCTAAACTGGCCTAACAAATGGAATTAATTTAGACACAAAATAAATAATAAAATGGACCTTGATGGGTAGCTGAGTTCAAATGACAGCTGCAGTTTTGGCAGACAGTCCTCACTGAAGAACTTGAGATTCTATATTAGTGAATAGATTTCATATGAAAATTAAGTCCAAAATTCTTGTAAGTCAAACCCTGGTAAAAGATTCCTGTGTAAAAGTGAGATCCTTGGAATTATAGCAGCATCGTAAAAGTTAATAATGTATAAAGACATTAATCAAATATGGGTATCAAGATAAACACTTATCCTTACACTGGTGCTACATGGTGGGAAAGACCTCTGAATGATGAGCCATTGTGTAGTTTGCAATCACAGCACCTTTCTGATCTTAAAAGCTGTAGGTGGAAAACAACATTAAATGTTTCTGGCTTCCTAAAGGCAAAATAAAGGCAAATGTAAATCCTCTCTTTTCCACTGGGATCTCCAAGAATTCACACAAATATGGGCCCAATAAATTTAACAGAACAAAAACAAAAACAAAACAAAAAAAACACTAAGGTAAGAACGTACCATGACTAAGAACCAGAAGAAAAGCAGACAGTGGAAAATAGCCTTTAACTGTTCCAGATTTTGAAATTATTCAGACACAGAATATAAAACAACACTTTTTAATGGCATAAATATGTTTCAATAATGAAATAAATAGAACCTCTAAAGCTGAAATTTACAATGATGAAAATTTAAAATTTCCATGTAGTAGAACTGATAGTAATTTAGTTGCAACGTTAAACAAAGACCCACCCACCCTGAAACAGAAATTGGAAAACAAACTAAATTTATGTCTGTGGACTTTCTGTGGATTTTCTTTGAATCTTTCTCTTTCTCCCTACAGTTACTGCCAGTAAAGCATTCCCTTCCACGATATTTTCTTCCCACAGCAAAACAGAACTTCTGTGGTTCAATCCAGTGATTTATTTTTCCACTGATGGTTTCCTCCTTGGATAATGAATAATAAATAAATGAATACAAAATATCTTCATTCTGGAAACCCAGGAGAAGAAACACATATTTAACCACAGTTGGGATGATGCATCTCAGAGCTATGTGTGTGCTTCCAATTCTTCTGAGAAGCGTAATCTGGAAGTGAGGAAAAATGGGAAGACTGGCACTTGGGAAAGATACTAGAAGATGAAATCCAGGACCTTCTCATCCAATACAGTTATTCTAGCCTTGGTTTCTCTTGGAAGCTCAGCTCTTGTCCGTAGAGGAACGAATCATTTCTCTTATGTTTGACATATATTCTTTTTGACACTGTCTTCATTATTATGGTACATTATCTGTTACTGCTTTCTACTCTGTCTTAGTTTAATTGATGTTCCCTGGACCTGAGGATGTTTATTCTCACTTCCTCTGCTCTGGACCATTAATTTTCAATTGACAGCATTCATCCTTTCTAAATTTCTCATGGTAGGGTCCCAGAAAATAATTATTCTAATTACAAAACATAATGCAATTGAACAGAACAAAGCTCACTCAAAATGAGTCTTCTCCTCCTTTTATGTAACATAATTTCATGGTTTACACGCAGTAATCAAGTCTCCTAATTCTGCAGGTAAACTACTAGTATTTCCCGCTGTAACCCAGTGTTTTTCCCTTTATAGCAGTTTTGTATTATTCATGAATTCCAAAAATAAATATTGGATTATGTTTGTAAACTCGTCTGTTCCTCTGGTTGTATTAGACTGTATTATCTTCAGAGGTTTCACTTTTACTTGGTTAAATTAGGATTAGGGCTTTGATTGGGCCACACCAATAAGACATTGAGTCCCTGCCCCTTTGGTGGGTGGGTACTAACAGAGAAAACAAGGCTGAAGAGTTAGTTGGAGATTTTTTGGGGGGGTCCTGGAGCCCTGGGAAGTAAACACACAACAGAAGAACACAGAGGAATAGAGATGGCTCCATAGATATGGTGGAGGCCCTGGGAAGAGAAAGAGCCTGATAATATACCACTGACTTTGTAAAGAAAACAGAGCAGCTGAGCCATGAGAGGAATGAGTCCCAGAAGAGAGATGAGACTTCTATGCTGATAATGGAAGAAGCTGGGAAAATAGAGCCTTAAGAGGAAGAGGGAAGCTGACCTTTTGCAGATGTCAGCAGTCATCTTGCTCCAATATGTGGCAACAGACTTCGGTGAGGGAAGTAACTTACACTTTATGACCTTGTGACTGTAAGCTTCTACCTCAAATAATACCCTTTATAAATGCCAATGGATTTCTGGTACTTTGTATCAGCACCCTTTTGGCTGAATAATACCTCCCTCACTCAACTTATGGAAGTTTCTTTAGTTGAAATCTGTATTTCAGGACCTCTCTTCAAATTTTCTCTTAAAAAAAAACAACCCTAAACTGCACTTACTTTTCACCAATAGCAGAAAATATCTTTTTTTTTTCTTGTAGACATTTATAGATTCTTAAAGGATAAATTTAGTTTTCCATGAGAACAAAATTATACACTTGAGTGAATCATTATTGTTTCCACATATTTTAGTGTCCTGGAGAAGAGTAAAATTGTACTGAGAAAACCAGGAATACTTTTTTTGAGAGAAAAAAAGAAGATGCAGGAATGGGGAAGTAAGTAAAAATCTAGGTAAGTACATAAATTCTAGGAGAATACAGAGGAGTTGAAATGGTCTCTAAAGCTCACTCATGACATGTGCTTAAAAAAATCTTATCTTATGGATCAATGCCTGAGCTAGGTATTTAGAAATGCAAAGGAAAGTTCTAAGGGGATTTTGATAGATAAACAATCATCCTCTCTCCTTAATTACGCTCAAAGTGTAAGGAAGTCAGACATTCAGAATCAAATCTAGATGGTATGGTGTGAGATTGGTAGGGTGGGCTGGCTCTTCACAGCTATTTTTCCCTCTTTCTGGCGTCTGTTCCTGTCTTCCAGAGGATGGGGAAGTAACAGGTGCAGTGCCTATTTAACCAATATTTAAGGCATGAGCTCCCTACTACCTGATTGAAGAAAGTGGGCATATTTGTGGAGCAAACAATTTCAGTGGTGTCTTGATTATACAGGGTTCCTGATGACAACAGATGTATCAATATTCTTAACTAGGCTGTCTTTTAATGTTTTCTATACTTCCAATTACTTGAAAAACATAACTTTAGCTTCTCCAATAAGATGAATGTGCATGATTGCTATGCTTTTCCTCAAAATTTTGTTAAATTATTTTCAATTTTTTATTTTTAAAGATGCTTTAGAGTGCATAAATATTACATAAAAATATAGGGGATTCCCATATGCTACACCCCCTCACACCTCCACATATTAACACATTAACAATATCTTTCAGTAATGTGGTACATTTGTTAAAATGGATGAATTCATTGAAGCACCACTTCTAACCATGTACTATAGCTTATACTTTACAGTCTGTATAGCACAATTTTATAGGTTGTGGCAAAATGTATACTGGGCTGTATCCACATTGCATTGCCATGCAGGACAATTCCAATGTCCAAAAGCACCTCTATACTACTCCTATTCCTCCCTGTCCCTTCCCTCGGAACTCCAGTGGCCACTGCCTTTATATCTATGGTAAAATTCTTCCATTGTTAGGATAATAATAAGCACACAATAACATAAAAATAAGTCTACTTACAATGAACAATGGACTAAAGTCAAAATTTTTAAAGAGCTTTTATTTGGAAAGAGATTTCTCCTCTAAAATAAGCCATTCATTTAAACTATTTTGTACAAGATCTGATTGCAAAAGCACAGTCTTGAAGGAGAGGAATCTGGGAATTGATAGATCAAATTTTGGGGAGTGAGAACACCGATGACACAATTTCCACTGGATATATGTACATGATTGTTTATATAGAGCTTGGAAAATATGATTCACAATATATTGTTTGCAGTAACTTCTAAAGACAGTGCTTAAGAAAGATTTTGACAAATTGGTTTATGTGATAAATTATTTTACCTGGAATCATAATTCAAGTAATGTGGAATAAGGTGGGCACTTGCTTGCATTGAAGAGAATTCCAGAAAGGAATGACAAGCTGAGGACTTTAATTCTCAGATTATGGTGCAATCAAAACACAGAAATTTTATAAGACTGCATGAATGAAATATCTTTCCCTGAAAATTGCAGTTCTGCTGTGTGTATGACTCACATCAGAGTCTGTACACATATGTTAATAAATTACAAAGTGAAAATGAATTCACAGCTTTCCCAAAGAATGTGAAGTGAATACAAATACATAACCAATTATTTTCAAAAACGGCCATTAGCTCAGAGCAATCACTAATTCCAAAATGCCACTCTGCTTTGCAATTTGTAGTGATGGCCCAGTGACCAGGTGATGAATGAAGCATTCATCTTATTCTATCTCAAAGAGATCTGCATAAAGTCCTGAAATTATATCCTAATATCTGTGTTTAATTCTTGAAAGAGATATACTAGGAAATGGGGAAAGCATGCACATTGCTTTTTATGATCTATTAATATGAACTTTTAATGTAGGAAGAGCTGAGAGAAATTTCCTGAAAACGTCTTTAACTACGAAAATGATTTTTAAAGGGCAACCTTACATCACTGGAAGAATTACATAAATTACGGAGATGATCAATGTTTAAAGAATCAGGGATTGTATCGTTGACTACAGTCTCACTTAACTTATGATTGGGAATGTGCAGGAGAAAGGCACATATCAGAGATGGAGTGTCGATTCTTGTATACCAATCAGACAATGCCTCCAGTTCAGGATTTGACCTCTTTCAGGAGCCAGTGAATAAAAACTCTAATAGCTGGTACACAGCCTTTGCTAAGAGAGATCATTTTTCACCAAAACCGTTTAACACAAGAACTTGCTTTCATCTGGCAGTGACTGCAGTAATCCTTCATCCATCCAGAATCTGCTTTAATTTTATATATATTCAAAATAACCCATATGAAATATTTTGCTGCTGAAAATCCAAGCAGTAGGTTCTGCTTTCAATACTGATTCCAGGAAATACAATAAGAGAGATCACATGATGTAAAATAATACAAAAGAAATATGTCCTTGAAATATAAAAATTAGAGAAAGAGAATTCTGATATTAGGCAAATAACAAAATATATTTCTATATACTTATAAAGAATCTAGAGTTAGACTTCCCAGTGTCTGACCTCTGTTAATCATGAGCATTTTTCTAAACTTGAAACAGGGAAAACTTTTATAGAGAAAATATTTCTCAGCTTTTTAAAGGCCTCCTTTATGTCCTTGTTTCTAAGACTGTAGATAAAAGGGTTCAGCATAGGAATTACCACAGTGTACATCACTGAGGCTATTGCACTTGCCCTTGAGTTTTTGGTAGCAGCAGAGCTAAGATACACTCCAAGACCTGTACCATAAAACAAGGTCACTACTGAGAGGTGAGACCCACATGTAGAAAACACTTCATACTTGCCCTCAGCTGTTGAAATTCCCAAAATGGAAGATATAATCTTAGATTAAGAGAAAAGGATCCCAGTAAGTGGAATAAAACTCAGAAGTCCAGATGATAAATACATCACCAGGTCATTGAGGAAGGTGTCAGAACAAGCCATTCGGAGTACCTGATTAACTTCACAGAAAAAGTGAGGCATTTCCAAATCTGTACAAAAAGACAATCTCAAAACCATTAAGCATTGTAAAAGGGAGTATAAAACACTTACTAACCAGGATGCCACCAGTAGGAGGCCACACAGCTGGGGGTTCATGATGACCATGTAGTGCAGGGGGTGACAGATGGACACGAAGCAATCATAGGACATCACAGTCAAGAGGGAGCTATCTAATTGTCCAAAAAGTATGAAAAAATACATCTGCCTGAGGCAGTTTTCAAAAGTTATGATTTTGCTTTCTGTCTGGATACTCACCAGCATCTTTGGTACAGTGGTGGAGGTGAAACAGATATCTGTAAAAGACAGGTTGGAGAGGAAGAAGTACATGGGTGTGTGGAGGTGGGAGTCTGAGATAATGGTCAGGATGATGAGTAGGTTCCCAATGAAGGTGACCAGGTACATGGAGAGGAACAGCCCAAATAGCAGGGGCTGCATCTCTGTATCTTCTGAGAGCCCCAGAAGGACAAATTCTAAAACAAGTGTTTGGTTTTCTCTTTCCATGCAGATGATGGAACTCCTGGAAAAGATATCAGAGCATTGCAAATTTAGCCTCAAGCAGTAATCAAAAAATATAATAAATGGTATGATTTGTATTATAAACATATTAAGTTAATATTTTTATTCATTTTATAAACATCTAGTGTCCTTATCTGAAAACATTAGGGATATCAAATGTTCCTGCTTCTCCTTGATACTTTTACTAACTAGAAATCCTCATCCATGATGGAAAACACTTTGCCAAGGCAATATTTCCACTACAAATTCTCTTAGACTTTACTTTAATGAACAAACATTATGACCATTCCTTTTGTACCCTGTGACAAAATAGTGAAGAAGAACAAAGTTGTAGGAACCATAGTACCTGACTGGAAATCTTAGTATAAAATCACAATAATTAAACAGTATCCTATTGATGAAATAGACAAAACGTACCCCACACAAATGGGGTCCACTGATGTTTCACAGAGGACAAGGGCAAGTTGATATAGAAAGTATGGTCTTCTCAACAAGTGGTGGTTGAACAATAGAATGCAATCATGCTGAACAAATAAAGGAACTTAGGTGAAGATTGTATTCATTTCACAAAAATTAAATCAAAATGAATCATACCACTTAAAAGTAAAATGCATTGTAAAACTGCCAGAATAAAACATAAAGAAAATCTAACGGCCTGTGGTATGGTAACAAGTTTTTAGATATAGCAACCAAAATATGATTTGTGAAATTAAAATTTATAAGCTTGTTTTTAATCAAATGTAAAAGTTCTGCTCTGTGAAAGATATTGATAAGGGGTTGAAAAGAAAATTTGCATATTTGGAAAAACGTTTACAAAACACATCTGATAAACATTTGTATCCAAATGTACAAATTACTCTTAACACCACAAAATAAGAAGGCAAATGCTGAATTTTAAAATAGGCAAAAGATGCGAATGGAATCCTAACCTAAGAATATATACACTTCCCAAAGAAGCATACAAAATGAAGCTCAAACTCCTGGCACCTAGGTATTATTACCAAGTGCCAACTAGAAATGCATCTGGAATAAACCTTGACCAAAAGGTGAAATGATTAAATATGAATGAGTTTTTATGACTAAGAGATTTCCAAGTGAGTTGGGAGGTCATTCCAGGGGTTAAACTTTTGCATGTCTCAGCAGGATCTCATTGACTACTACAGTAAACAGTGCCTCAAATAGCAGAGCTCCTGATGACTCTAGAGACATCTAGACACTATAAGCAGGGCAGAGACTCTCAGGAATTTGGCACCCTGTCAGTGGGCCTTAATTTGGAATTCATGCTCCCCAATGTAACAGAGTTAGACTCATTTATAGATTCCCAACATATGGCTCTTTTAACCCTTTTATTTGAACCTATAATTAGTACTATACTTATTAAATATATGTCCCAGGATCTTAAATCTTTGGTCGCTTCATGTGCTGGTTGAGCCTTTAATCTCAGCAGAGTTTCAACACCTATTCTCCAGTTCATTGTATTTACTCAGGGCAACTAACAAAGAGATGATAAAAGACAATGATCATTCCAAGGAACAGAGAGCCTCTGCAAATGCAAGCAAGATAGTTCCATCCATTTGCCCTATGAGATCTAAGCTCTTCTCAATTAGAAAAAGAGTGGGCTGCACAATCCCCAAATCCTCAAGTATGGGGAATGAACAATAAACTAAAGTAGACTTATTATTATTATAGCAATGGAAGAACTTTTATCATTGCTATAAAGGCAATGGCCACCAGAGGTTCTGAGTGTAGGGAGAGGGAAGAATAAGTGTAACATGGGACATTTTCAGGACATTGGAATTGTCCTGCATGACATTCAAATGATGGATATAGGCCATTATAAATTTTGTCAAAACCTAAAATTGTGCAGGAAAGAGAATTAACTATAATGTAAACTATAGTCCACGGTTAGCAACAATGCGTCAATATAGTTTCATCAATTTTAACAAAAGTTCCATACTAATAAAAGACGTTAATTTGGAAAAGAGTGGTGTGGGGAGGGAGTGGGGCATATGGGAGCCCTCTATATTTTTTATGTAACATTTATGTAATCTAAAGATATTTCAAAAATAAAATAATTTAAAAATAAATAAATAAAAATATTTTTAAAAACTCAACATCATTTGTCCTTATGGAATTGCAAAATTAAAGCCACAATGAGATATATCATCATATGCTTATTAGAATAGATAAAAACCTAAACACTGACAATAGCAACTGCTGTTGAGTATATGGAGCAGGAAGACTCTCATTCACTGCTAATGAGAACAAAAGCTGGTTCAGCCAGAAAACAGTTTAGCAATTTCTAGTAAAACTAAACATCATTTTACCATACAATCCAACAATTGTGCTTTTAAGTATATATGTGGGTGATTGAATATTGAGTTCACATAAAAACCCACTCGTGAATGTTTACAGCATCTATTTTTGTAATCTCCAAATCTGAGAGCAAACAAGAAGTTGTTTAATAGGTTAAAAGGTAAACCAACTGTGCTATAGCTATACAATGGAACATTACTGAGATAAAAAGAAATGTTCTATCCAGCCAAAAAAGATATGGATGAATCTTAAATGATTATTGCTAATTAAAGGAACCTGTTTTAAAATGCTGCATATGTTGATATCAGTTATATCACCTTTTTTGATGTGGTAAAACAATGAGACAATAAAATGTTCACTGGTTGCCAGAGGACTGAGGAGAGAGAAGAAGGTTTGAATAGGCAAAACATAGGGGAATTTTTAGAGCAATGAATCTGTTCTGTGTATTGTGCAATTGTAGACACATGAAATTATACATTTGTTAAAACCCATTGAACTTGACAACATAAAGAGTGAACATTCTGTATACGGGTAAAAAAATCATTTACAAGGTCAAGGGAAATCCAGATAGAATGAAAATATTGCAAAATTATCTAACTATATAAAAAAATGTGTAATTTGTGTTGACAATAGGGGCTGAGGGAACAGGTGCTGAAAAAGTAATATTGGATGTGAATGGATCCTGTAAAATGAAGTCAAAAGAAACTGTGGATAAGTACTGAACTCTAGTTAATAAAGTAGCATTCTCCAATGTATAGATGAACAATTCTAATACCTCTATACATGTACAATGGAATCAAGAAATTCATAGATAGATGGTAGATGAGGGAATATTGTTTATCACTGTGAAGTGGTAGTTTACAGATAATTAAGGGGAGGAGGTTAGAATGTTCTATGTGATAGTGGTTTAAAGTTAGACACAACAGTATGAACTCATGTGTACATGAATATAGATAAAGAGGGCTGTATTTAGACATATTTCTAAACATTAATATGTACAAGCTTAGTATACACACATATATTTCCTTACACTCTCTGCAGGAGGACTAGGGGCCATAGTAGCAAGGAGAATAAGTAGTATCCAGACCTTGGAATTTAACACCATTCTCCAATAAGTGTCTTCTTATAAAATTTGCTGACTCTAGGAAATAAATATGCAAGAACCACCTGGCACATCTTATAGTGCCAAAGAGTAAATCAGTGTTAACATAAACCCCTCAATGGTGGAGGTGTAGTAAACAGAAACAGGGTGAAGATGAAAGAACTCCCATGGCCAAAAGTGGAACAAATTGAACAACAACAAGAAAAGTAGTATTGTATCACACATCAAAGCGTGAAATAACTGTCATGAGTCCATCCTGAAATAATTAAATTATTGATTAGTTAAATATGAAGAGACAAATAGCTCATGCAGACGAATTCAATAATTGATGTAGATATTGCTCCCTCAAGCCTGTGGAGCATAAATCCCACTCCTAAAGACCTTCTCATGTCTCTTTCCATAGGTGATAAAAGGAAAGGCTGATAAATGAACTTTATACTTGGAGAACCTCAAAACCCTGTTGATCAAGGTCAACATGAACAGTGATAAGTCACATTGATCGGTTGCACCCTGGATATGATGTGTTTTATCTCTGGTGTCTTCCTCCAAAAACCCATAAACCCAGTCTAATCATGAGATGAACATCAGAAAATTCTAACTGAGAGATACTTTGTAATATATGTGACCTCCACTCCTCAAAAATATCTGGATTATCAAAAACAATGACAGCCTGAGCAGCTGTAACAGTCTCAAAGGGACTAAAAATTTATGACAAGTAAATGTAGGGTGATATTTTGGATGGAAGATGTTAAGAACAGGGGAAATGGAGTGAGAGATTTTTGGAGACTATCTCTAATACCTCGCAATTTTTTTCCATAAATCTAAAGTATTCTAATATATTAAGTTTATTAAGAAGCAAAATTATTAATGACATGAAAATCCTAGGAACATCAAACTCCAAGATTCCATCCAGACACAATGACATGCCTTGTACAAGAATATCACATTGCTGTAAGTTTCATATTCTTCATCCCTTGAATCAGAATAGTGAAACTGATTTCATAGAGTAACTGAAATAATTAAATAATGAATATAAAGTGTCTGACATTTTGCCTTGTATTAATAGCCAATATTCTATACATTATGATTCAATGATTCAACCATACACAGATTCATTCCCCCACACCTCCTACCCCAAGACCACTCTGTTATTTCCATCCCTCATCAGCAATGTGGGACTTTGTCAACACAATATTCACATTGACCCAGAGTGAGCTTTCCTCAGAGCAAGAGTATTCATGATCATTGCCTTCTATAAACCAGCATTGATTCTCCAATGAGTCCAAACATAAATATCCTTTTTGTGTAAACATTTGTTGAATGACTAAAAGAAAAATGAATGAATGTGGTTAAACAGATAGTTTTAACAATTGTAGAGAAAGAATGAGTGAAAAAAGGAAAAATACTGCTGAGCGGAAAGACCTAAGAGTAAGACGCCAGAGGAGACAGATTGGAAAAAGAACATATTTTAGTGTATCTGCTATCTATTTCCACTCAGGCTTTTTAAGAAGGTAGTACTTTGTATTTTAAGCTTTCTCTATGATCATTACCTGTTGATGCCCTTAAAGCTGCTACCAATAAAAGGGGTCCATGGAGCTGAAATACATTCCCTCAGCACCTGTGAGGATTCTATAAGTCACCTTGAAACTACTAAGTCAGGGTCTATGTTCACCAATGCATATTCTTCCTTGAATGATGGATGAAGTTGGAAGCTCTGCTACCAGGAAGAAAAGGGAGATGTAACCACTCACGAGGTCTCTAGAAGACAAAATTTTGTTTCCTCTTCACCAGAGATGAGTAAATTAGACCTGATATAGTGAAGGGGAACCATTTAGTGTTTCTGAGCAATTAGGGATTCCATTCCCATGAGCCACCTTAATGAATTATTTTCTTGTCTCAATTCTCCCTGAAATATTTACTTCTCTGGATGTAAGAAAGGAAAGCACAATGCAAACTTGTGCTAGTTTTTTCATTTGTGACAGTGTTGGAGCTCCATGTTCATCTCTTATCCTTGCGGACACTTACCTCCCAGGAGGAGGTCACCTTTCTTTAGGTGGGGGCTCTAGTATTGCGAGGTTTCCCATAATGATTTCCTTTTTGCTGATTCTGGAGTAAGATTCTGGATACATTAAAATATATTATGTCTCCAGTCTATCTCCCCTAAAGTTGGCTCTCATGAATGGAGCCACCCTCTCTCAGGAGGATTTCCTCTTGTCTCAGTGCTTCTCCTTTCTCCCCCATAGTTAGCATATCTCTTCAACTCACACAACCATTTGTTTTCTCAGTCATTCAATAGATATTTATTCAGCAATACTGTATTTAAAACCCTAAACTACTTTCAGG
>JAQZBX010053487.1:0-18863 GCA_029593785.1 Cabassous unicinctus | reverse complement strand
ATTTCATTTACTTACATTCTATTCTTTATTGTTTCCTTCCTTCTGCTTGCTTTCAGTTTTCTGGTTCTTCCAAATTTGAGATCAGGTCCCTGACTTGGAATCTTTCATCTTTTTGATGTAAGCATGTAGAGCCATAATTTTCCATCTCAGCACTACCTCCAATGCATCCCACAAATTTTGATATATTGTATTTTCGTTTTCATTCTCCTTAAAATATTTCCCAATTTTTCTTCTGCGTTTCTCTTTAGCCCATTGTTTGTTTAAGAGTATGTTGTCTAATTTCTACACATTTGAAAATTTTCCATTTCTCCCTCTGTTGATGATTTCTAGCTTCATTCCATTGTGGGCAGATAATATATATTGTATGTTTCAATATTTTTTAATTTTTTTAGAATTGTTTTGTGACATGGCATATAGTCTATCCTGGAGAATAATCCATGTGCACTCTAGAATAATGTATATTCTGTTTTTCTTGAGGGAAGTGTCTATATGTATCTGTTATGTCTAGTTTGTTTAAAGTATCATTCATGTCCTATACTTCATTATTGATCTTCTGATTACATGTACTATCCATTATTGAGGGTGGTGTGTTAAAGTCCCCAACTAATAATGTATAACCATCAATTTCTCCCTTCAAATCTCTCAAGATTTGCTTCAAATATTTTGGGGCTCTGCTATTAAGTCAATTTATATTTATAATTGTCAAAAATTCTTGTTAAATTGTCCCCTTTATCTGTACATAATGACCATCTTTGTCCCTTCTAACTGGTTTTAACTTAAAGTCTATTTTATCTGATATTAATATAGTCATCCTGGTTTGTTTTGGTTCATAATTAAATGATATATTTTTTCCCATCCTTTCACCCTCAATGTAGTTGTACCTTTGAATTTAATGTGAGTCTCTTACAGACAGTTTATGGTTGGAACATTTTTTAAAATTGACTTTGCCAATCTCTGCCTTTTGAATGGAGAGTTTCATCCATGTATATTTAATGTCACCATGATAATATGGGACTTTTTTCTGCCATTTTTCTCTTTAGACTTTGGAAGTCATACCATTTTTGTTCCTCATTTATGTTAAAACTTCCTATACTTATTTGATTTTTTATTTAAAATTTTATTAATATATATTATTCATATATTAACAAATAAACAATAAGTGTACAGTAAAAGTTGTGAATTTACAAAACAAACATGCATAATGCATTAGAGGTCCCCCATACTTCAGCCCTCCACCAATAACTTGCATTGTTGTGAAACATTTGTTACAAATTATGAAAGAACTTCATCAAAATATTACTACTATGTAAAATGTGGACTATAGTTAGAAGTATTTGGTACCATATTGCATGCATTCTCATTTTTATCTGATATATTTTTGCTTTATATTTCTTTTGGCTACCATGGGATTAAAATTAATATACTACATATATAACAATCATCTTTGGTTTGATACCAACTTTATTTCCATAGCATGCACACATATTTTCCTATACTCTTCCGTCCTTCCATTTTGCACTTGTTACCACATATATCTGTACATTGAATGTCCAAAAACAAAGATTTATCATTACTTTTTATGCATTTACATTTTAGCACCTGTAGGAAATAAGAAGTGGAGTGACACATGAAACAATACAATGCAATAATACTGGCATTTATAATTCCACAAATTGTTACCTTTACCACAGGTCTTATTTCTTTAGGTCACCTTTGAACCACTGTCTAGTAACATTATCTTGAGGAACTCCCTTTAGCATTGTTTATGGGGCATGTCTAGTGTGATGAACTCCCTCAGCTTTTGTTTATCTGAGACTGTCTTTATCTCTCATTTTTGAAGGAAAGTCCTGCTAGATATAATATTCCTCTCCTAGCTGTCATTTTTTCCCCAGCACTTTGTGTATTCCAACCCACTGTCTTCATAGCTGAGTTTTCCTGGCCTGCCATTGAATGCAGGCTTTCAGCTAACTCCCCCACAGTTTTGAGGAAGTAGTGCTTTTGCATATCTTCACCTCTTCTGCCTCAGTCCTGGAAAGGTTTAAACAATGACTTTAGCTGCCTTTGTCCTGGATGGGTTGGAATTTCAACTATGCTCTTCCCAGTTCTTACAAAAGAGGATTTTTATGTCCCTTTCCATCAACAGTGAGCTAGCCAGGAGCTGTACCCCAAGGTGGCCTACAAATAGAGTGGGAGATGAGTGCCTGTACTGCCAATGGGAGACAATAATTTACCCTGCTTTAAAGTAGTTGATCAGCCTCTTCCTCCAGTTCTTCTCTGGATGCTGGAAAGTGTTTTTCTGGCCTCCAGATTTTCAAAATAGTTGCTTCAGACAATTCCTGCCTATTTAGTAGTTGCTTCAGTGGGAGGACTGAATACTGGAGCTCCCTACTCTGCCACTTTTCCCAGAAGTTGCAAATATGTTTTTTAAGGTACAAAGTTTACTTGATGTTTAATTAAAATAATATTACACATATTTTCAGTATTACTGTGTTTTAATTTTTGTATCCTTTAAGTGCTCTATGCATCCTGTGCATTTTCTCTTTTTCTTTCATTGCCATGTTGTTTGTTATTTCAAATATCAGTTTTTAAATATATATGTACAGAATTTTCTAATTTTACCTCTGTTCCCATATTTATTCCACACTGTGATTACAATATAGTGTTTTGATGTAATAATTTAAAATTTTAATATTATACAATGTCATTTATATGAAATAATTACCACATGCACATTCATAACTTAAGAAATTAGAATACAGATTACCAGTGACAAGAGTGCATACTGGGAAAGGGACGTTAGGGCTTAATTGACACAGAGATTCAATTTGGGATGATGGAAAAAATTTAATAAGGGATGGTGGTGATGGCAGCACAATCTTGTGAATGCAATTAACACCACTGAATTGCATACAGGTGAACCTTGGAGATATTGCAGGTTAGGTTCTAGACCACCACAATAAAGTGATTATTGAAATAAGGGAGTCACACCATTTTTTGGTTTTCTAGTGCATATAAAATAATGTTTACACTATGCTACAGTCTATTAAGTATACAATAGCATTATGTCCAATAAAATGTATATACCTTCATTAAAAAAAATACTTTATTGTTAAAAATTGCTAACCATTATTTGATTCTCCAGTGAGTCATAATTTTTTTGCTGGTGGAGGGTCTTGCCTCAATGTTTAATCTAGTGGTTGCTAAAGGTTGCGGTGGTTGTGGCAATTTCTTAAAATAAGAGAAAAATGAAGTTCCCTGATTCGATAAGCTCTTCTTTCATGAAAGTTTTCTATGTAGCATGCAATGCCCTTTGATAGCATTTTACCAACAGTAGAATTTCTTTCAAATTTGAGTCAACCTAGAGATAACCAGGATTGAGTCAACCCGTAGAACACCAGCAAGATGATGGCAGAGTAAGGAGCTCCTAGAGTCAGTGCATGCTACAGGACAGTTAGATCCTGCAACATCCTTGAATGAATGGAAGGAGGATACTGCCCATCAGCAAAGAAGATTCATAAGTAGAGCCCTCCACGCCCTGGAGGCTGGTACCCATCCTTCACTGGGGGCACAAGCTGCCATTGGAGCTCTTCCACAGCTGGATTTGGAAGATCCTCTTCCTCAAAACAGGAGAGGAAGAGATGATTGGGCAATAGCTTCAGCTACTGATTGGTAAATTCAGGAGGCTAAAATATAATCATAAGAACAGCTAAACTTTGAACCTGTCCAAGTCAGAAAGAGGCTAGTAGCTGCCATTTTACCTCTGCTTCTGGCTTGAGGGCAAACGAGAGGGAATGAAAATCACAGTGATGGTAGGGGAAGACTTCTTTCCATCCAGTTCAGATTGTAGCTCTAGCATAAGCCCCAGCCCCACCTCTGGCAGGGAGGAATCAGTGGTGGGGCCTGTGCCAGCCTCTCCAGAAAAATACAAGCCACACTGTGAAAGCCAGTAATCATCCTACTCTGGTGGCACAAGCTGCCTCTGGACCTATTTTGTGGCTGGAGTTGAAAGCTTCAACTCCCCAAAACAGGGGAGGAAGAGATGGTTGGCCACCAATTTCAGATATTGATTAGTAAATTCAGCTGGCTAAAGTATAAGCCTAAGAACAGGTATAGTTAGAACCTGTACAAGTCAGAAAGAGGCCAGTAGATGCCATTTGAACTCCACCCCCAGCATGAGGGGAAGCAGGGATGATTGAAAATCACAGTGATGGTAGAGACTGATTTCTTTCATCCAGATTGACCTACAGACCCAAACAGGGCTTCAGCCTTACCTCTAGCATGGAAGAAGCTGGTGGGCCCTGCACCAGCCTCTCTGAGTAACGGAAAGTACATTTGGCTGGCAAGACTGAATAGTTGGAAGTCTACCAGTACAACTGTGGTCATTTTGGATCCATATGGCATAGATTGCTGCTCACATCTTCAGCTCCATCCCCAATTCAAGCAGAGGAGAAAGGGACATGAAATTTCATCAGCACCTCTGGGCAACTACAGTCTAAGCCTGCACAAATTGGATTATTACACACAGCTATGACTCTGTCCAGACCCCTGGGAAAGGAGAATGCCAGGAGAAGCTTCATTGGTCCCTGGGGCAATGAAGACAGCTTAAGCCTCCACAGCTTACAGCACCAAAGACATCCTTGGCGCCTACTATACAAACTGTAAGGAAGAAAGGGCAAGAAAACCATAAACTAAAGAGAGAAACTGCACCCAGAATAAATACTCCAATAAGCCAGATGCCAGGACACCAAGAAAAAAATTACAACCCACACCCAGAAACAGGAAGATATGGCCCAGTTAAAGGAACAAGATAAGCCTCCAGATGACATAAAAGAGTTCAGACAACCAATCATAGATATTCAAACAAATCTTCTTAATAAATTAAGTGAGATGGCTAAAGGGATTGAGAATATTAAGAAGACATTGAATGAGAACAAAGAAGAATTTGAAAGCATACATAGAAAAATGGCAGATCTTACAGGCATGAAAGGTGCAATAAATGAAATTAAAAATACACTGGAATCATATTTGACAGATTTGAGGAGGCTGAAGAAAGGATTGGTGAGATTGAAGAAATGGCCTTTGAAAGTGAACATACAAAAGAACAGACAAAGAAAAGAGTAAAAAAATTGAACAGGTTCTCAGGGAACTAAATGACAACAAGAGACATGCAAACATACATGACAAGGGTTTCCCAGAAGGAGAAGAGAAGGGAAAAGTTCCAGAAAGAATATTTGAAGAAATATTGGTAGAAAATTTTCCAACCTTATTGAAGGACATAGATACCCACATCCAAGGAGCACCACGTACTCCCATTTGAATAAATCTGAATAGACCAACTCCAAGACACATACTAATCAGAATGTCAAATGCCAAAGACAAAGAGAGAATTCTGAGAGCAGCAAAAGAAAAGCAATGCATAACATATAAAGGATACTCAATAATATTAAATGCCAATTTCTCACTAGAAACCATGGAGGCAAGAAGACAGTGGTCTGATATATTTAAGATAATGCAAAAGAAAAACTCCCAGCCAAGAATCTTATATCTGGCAAGATTGCCTTTCAAAACTGAGGGCGAGTGTATGATAGTCAAAGATAAAGAGAAACTGAGAGAGTTTGTAACCAAGAGACCAGCTTTGCTGGAAATAATAAAGGCTGTGCTACAGAAGAAAAGACGGGAGAGAGGGGCCTGGCAAAGCGTCTACAAATGAAGATTATATCAATAAAAGAAACTACAACTGTCAAAAGAGTGGTGAAAATAAAAATCAAAGATAAAATCCAAATATCCAGGAATAAAGTTAACCAATGATGTAAAGCATTTGTACTCAGAAAATTACAACTCATTGATAAAATAATTTTAAAAAGACCTGAATAATTGGAAGAACATTTCATGCTTATGGTTGGAAGACTAAATATCATTAAGATATCAGTTCTACTCCAGTTTATATATAGATTCAATCCAATCTGGATAAAAATTCCACCAGCATTGTTTAAATAAATAGAAAATATCATTATCAAATTTATTTGGAAGGGTAAGAAGTCCTGAATAGCCAGAAGCATCTTAGAAGGAATAGCAAAGTTGGAAGACTCTCATTTTCAGACTTTCAATCATATTACCTAGCTACAGTGGTAAAATCAGCATGGTACTGGCATAAAGACAGACACAGAACAATGGAAACATATTGATGGTTCAGAAACAGACCCTCACATCTATGGTCAATGATTTTTTACTAGCCTGTCAAATCCACCCAGCTTGGGCAGAACAGTCCATTCAACAAATGGTGCTGAGAGAACTGGATATGCATAGCCAAAAGAAGGAAAGAGGACCCTTACCTCACACCTCATAAACAAAAAAACTCAAAATGGATATAAAACTTAAATATAAAAGCAAGAGCCATAAAGCATCTAGAAGAAAATTTAGGAAAATATCTTCAAGACCCAGTGATAGATGGTGGATTCTTTAAGACGATAAGAGGAGGAATGAGATGGATTATCGATGTTTAATATATGCAGAAGTTTTAATTAACTTTACTGTAAAAGTGTGGAAATATACAGAGTTGATGGTAACACATTACAGTGATAGTAACAGCTGGTTTATAAATGGGAATGTGGCTGAAAATGGTAGTCTAGGGATGTAAATACCAGTTGACAGAAAGCTAGAGAATAATCTAGGAACTGCATAGCACAGTAAATCCAGAGGTGGGTGAGAATTGTGGTTGATGGTACAGATACAAGAGTGTCCTTTTTGAGTTAGAACAGATGTACATCAGTATTTCAGGGTGATGGGAATGTGGAGAAGCATGCGAAAAATACAACTGGAGTGACCTATGGACTGTGATTAACAGTAATAATGTAATATTCTTGCATCTATGCCAAAGATGTACTGTGTTGATAAATGGGGGAGTATAGAACAAGTGTGTCAAATGTACACTGTGGACCTGGTAATAATCTGATGATATTATCTCATAATCTGAAACAAATATTCCACCACAGTGTGATGTGTTGATAGAGGGATGTTGTTTGGAAATTCTGCACATGGGAATGATTGTTCTGTAAATTTACAACTTCTGTCATAACAATATATTTTAAAAATAATAATAGGGTAGGTTGGGAGAAAAATTCACCAAATGTAAGATAGGTAGTATAGTTAATAGTAGGATTTTGACAGTATTCTTTCATATTTTGTAGGAAATGTTTCAAAACAATGCAAGGTGTTCATGGTCAGTTGATGTATGGGACCCCTGTATGATGTTATACATGTTTGCTTTGTAAGTTCACAACTTTTACTATACACTTATTGTTTATGTGTGTTCATGTGAAAATGATATCAATAATAATAATATTAGGGTGGGTTTGGGGAAAATACTTTGGTTATTAGTAATATTTTTGGGATGCTTTTTATTCACAAGTTAAAAATGTTTCACAATATTGCAAGTTATTGATGGTATAGTGAGGTATGAGAGTCCTGTATGATGTTATATATGTTTGTTTTGTTAGTTCACAACTATTATTATACACTTATTTTTATGTATATTCCTGTATGAGTGACAAACTTCAATAAAAATATATATTAACAAAAAATGTGAGTCAACCCTCTCAAAGACTGCCAATGATTTATCTCCTGAGTCAATGTATTATTCTAAATCCTTTGTAGTCTTTTCAACAATGTTCACAGCATTTTCACTAAGAGTAGATTCCATCTCTCAAGAAACCACTTTCTATGCTAATCCATAAGAAGCAATTTCTCATCCATTAAAATTTAGCATGCTATTGCAGTGTCACTCAAATTTTCAGGCTCCACTTCTAATTCTAGTTCCCTTGCTATTCTCACCACATCTCGTTACTTCTCCATTGAAGTCTTGAACCCCTCAAAGTCATTCATGAGGGCTGGAATCAATATCTTCAAAACTCATATTAATCTTGATATTTTTACTTGCTCCTATGAGCCATGAATGTTCTTAATGGCAGTGGTATTGATAAATCACTTCAGAAAGTTTTCAAATGATTTTGCCCAGATCCATCAGAGGAATCTATCTATGGCAGCCACAGCCTTACAAAATATATTTCTTACACAGTAAGACTTGAAAATCAATATGACTCCTTGATCCATGGGCTGCAAAATATTTGCTATGATAGCAGGCATAAAAACAATATTCATCTCATACATATTCAATAGCTCTCTTGGGTGATGAGGTGCATTGCCAATGAACAGTCATATTTTGAAAGGAATCCTTCTTTTTCTGAGCAGTAGTTATCAACAGTGACCTTAAAATATTCAGTCAACCATATTGTAAATAAATGTGATGTCATCTAGGCTTTGTTGTTCCATTTAGATAGCACAGGCAGAGAAGATTTAGCATAATTCTTAAGGACCCTAGGATCTTCAAAATGGTAAATAGGCATTGGCTTCAATCTAAAGTCACAGCTACATTAGACCCTTACAAGAGAATAAGCCTGCCTTTTGAAGTTTGGAAGCCAGGCATTTACCTCTTCTCTCTAGATATGCAGAAGAAAGAACAAGCTTAATGCCCATGGGTGCTCATGGGAGATGGTGTTAACTATGTGCAGAACTTCTTGGAGCAGCACTCCCCATCCCCATCAGACCAGGAGTGGGCTCCCTTGCTGTGGAATGGAATGGTGATGTCCACCAGAGCAGAGGAAGATCTGTGTTTTCTGGAGCAATGGTTATCAGATGAGCACAACAAGGCTTCATGAGTGCTGAGTGCTCAGCTCTGTGATGAGTTGAGTCAACACTAGCAGACACGGCTCCCAGAAGTCTGTCTTGGTCTATTCAGTGTAAGTTTCAGAATAGAAGCTCTCAGCAATAGGAGAAGCTGTGGGGCAGCAGAAAACTTCAGCCCAGCTCACTGACTGGTGTTCCTGGAGAACCTACAACTGATACCAACCAGGTTTTCCATGGACACAGTGAAAATTCTCCCAGGTTTTCTGCAGATTTATAGTATAAAGGCCATCACTTTTCCTACTGCAGATGTACTCTGCCATCTGCATTCAAGACTGGTGCCAACTTATTGGGTACCTGCTGCAAGTAATATAGGACATCCTCCTTCATCAGCGGGATCTCAGGCTTCAAACATCATTAGTTTCCCTTTCAGTTATGTTGGGAACTCAGGAAAATGACTTTAGGAACCCCAATCTAGGTAGTGCCAAAACACTTCAGTTGCAATTTTGACTAGCTTTAACATTAACAAATGATAAAATTGTAGCCTAAAGAGCAGCAGTGTTTTGCCAGCAGTGACACTGCCTATGACCAAGGTGCAGGTGTATTTGACTGCATGTCAGGTAGGGCATGTACACACATGACATAGAGCAGATGACCACAAACCACATGATTTCTACTGGTGAACCCAAAAGATTGAGTGCTTCAAATGTTGAGACAAGAGTAATGTCTGGGGCAGGGGCTAAAGAAGTGATTATAAATTTGGGGGAGAAACAATCTGGAGAGACTTGGGATTTGAAAGCCAGTGATGCCACAGACCTGAGGTCAGCCACTCCACCTCTCTCAGCTTCAGCTCCCTTTTCTGCCAAAGGGGATGGCTTCTCCTTCCCTTCCATGTCTCTGTGTCTCCTCCTTTTCTCTCATTTAGAAGAATATAGCATGAAGTAATAAAGAAAATAAGGACAAAGGATGGTTAAAGATGACCTGATGATTCAGTCTTTGGTTCAGTCTTTGGTTTACACTGCACTAAGTGCTTCATAGCATCCTCATGGATGTCGGCACATTGGATGCACCCAGCAGGCAACACTTGAGCCATACTCACCACATATGGTGCACTGTCATAAGCCCTTATTTAAGCTTCACATTAGGTTAGATTAATCCTCCCATTTTGCAGGCAGATGTGAATATCTTGCCCAAAGTCACACAGCTAGTGAGTGATAGAGCTTGAATTTGAACCTACAGTTGTGGAAACCCTGAATCTGCACTGTTTCACAAACCAAAACTGCTGAACTTTGGAGCCAGAATGACTGGACAAATTGCCATCCTTCTTAGTCCCCTCCTCACTTCCCAAACTTGGGAAAATAAACCACTTCACCATTCTGTGCCTCAACTTCTGCCTCTCTTAGGAGCAGGGTGTCACTGTGGGTCCTTTCAGCACCAAAGGACAAGGTGATGGCAGAAAGCTTCTTGATGATGTTGAAGCCAACCTATTTAACACTGTCTGGATCTCTCTTTCCTTTGAGAAGTTTGAGCCTGTGTGACTCCAGAATCAGTGATGTACCCAGAACCTCAGAGCTGGGACTGGCTTTGGTAGATTTCCCAGTGTACACCCAATGTTTCCCAGTATTTCGCAGGAAGGATGTGAGGAAGGATGGGAGGATTCACTCACCACTCCCAACAATTACAGCTAATATTTATTGGGCACTTACAATAGGTTAGATGCCTGATGTTTTACTTGTATTATTAAGGCAATCCGTCCTCACAACCACCCAATGAGGCCAGGAGAACTATTATTGGCCCTTATTTTATAAAAATCAGAGGCTCAGATTGGTGAAATAATAGTCCAAGATCATGCAGTAGGTGGGAGGTGAGCTAAGACTGGCACCCAGGTCAACCAGGAAGACCTCACCCTGCTCAGTGCCTTGCAGGCTGGTCTCAGCAACTCCTTATTCCTTACAACCACCTCAGGAGAAAATTGGGGCCTGTTTAGAAAACTGCTCAAATCCTTGGCCAATGGAGGAAAGGATGTAGGGTATAAGATGTAGGGGAAAGGGTAGGGCTGCTACATCGCAAGTTGTCCCAGAGATTGGCTAGATTCCCCTGTGAGGAGTGTTGTTTTGCAACCCCTTCCTCTTAGGGGAGCAGTGAGAGAAGCAGCCCATTCTGATGGTCTATCTCATAGCTTTGCAGCCCATAGATGAAACCTAGGAAGGAAAAAACCACCCATGTTCTGTCCACCCCTCCCTCACTTTCAGTAATTACTTGGTCCCCCCACAAGGGACCATTCAGGGACTTCCACCAATCACAGACACCCCACCCTCACCAACCCAATGGTCCCCACTCTGGCACTGGTTTCCCAGTCCTGAAGCTGCCAGGTGCACTTGGGATACCCAGGACTCTCCAGGCTCTCTCTTGCCACTGCCCTCCACTGCACTGATACCCAATCTGTTTAAAATAAATTATGACTTTATAATTCCTTCATCAATACATCTAAACCAAGTTTTCACTGATATTTTACCTTGTTATAGTACCCAAATATCAGTAGTTAGATATGATTTGCTAGGTAACTGCCCTCAAATGTAACAGCTTAGGGATAGCACACACACATACATTATTTGGCTCTTCTTACTTGGGTCAACAATTTGGGCTTGGCTCAACAGATTTTTTTCAGATTTCAGCTGAGAACACTGATGTGGTCATTTATTTGTATTTTATTTGGCCGTTGAATGGCTACTGGCTAGGATGAGGAAGTAACTTGTAAGTGTATATCTTAATATCAATGAGCCTGCTTGGGATATTCACATGGTGGTGGTCACAGGATCCCTGCAAAAATTAAAACTAACTAATTAAATTGCTATATTTCTTGAAAGCAATTAACAGATAATAGCTGAATATTATGGAGAGTTTTATAAAAAATATGTTTGAAAATCTCAATAAAATCGTAAAAGTTCTAATAAACATTATCAAACTTGACATTAGAAGAAATACAAAACATAATATCTTAGAGGTATTGAAATGAATCCATAATTAAATTCTCCCAATTAAGAAATACCTGGGGCATAGATGGTTCTCTCTAATATATTGTACTAAATGTTAAAAAAGAAAATAGCTGTATTCTTATATAAATTATTCTGAAGTATAGAAGTGTTTATACTTCTAAATTATTTCACAGACCTAGCATAATTCAATAAGTTCTGTACAAATACAGAAAATTACAAGCCACTTCATTTATTAATTAGATATATAACTATGGAATTAAATTAATTAAAAATAAAAGATTATTATTAATAGTAGTAGTAGTAGTAGTAGTAGTAGTAGTAAGTCTGGTTTATCTGAAGGATGCAGTATTGACTGGGGTAGAATAAATTATGTACCCCAGGGGAAAAAACATTGTTCATCTTAATTTGTCTTCTGTGAGTGTGAACCCAATGTAAATAGGGTCCTTTTAAATATATGTATTTTTTATTTTTAAAGAAGTTTTAGATAATATAAATGCTGCATAAAAAATATAGGGGATTCCCATAAATCCCACCCCCTCCCGTCCCACACTTTCTGACATTAACAACATCCTTCATTAGTATTGTACATTTGTTACAATTGATGAACACCTATTGAAGTATTGCTAGTAGCCATGGAATATAGTTTACTTTACAGTTTACACTCTGCCTTGAACAATTTTATACGTTTTTCAAAATGTATAATGGCCTGTATCCATCATTGCAATGTCATAAAAGACAATTCCCAATGTCCCAAAAATGTCCCCATGTTACACCCATTCTTTCCTCTCCCTCCCCTCAGAAGCTCTGGTGTCCACTGTAAATAGGGTCTTTTGAAGATATTTTTGTTAAGGTGTGGCTAATGAACAGGATGGGCTTTAATATGAAATTTCTGGAGTTCTTAATAAAAAGAATGGAATTCAGACAAAGAGAAAGCCATGGATAGAGCAACATGCTGGAATTCAATGGAACCTGGAAGAGAAAACAGATGACATTATCATGTGCATTGCTGTGAGACAAAACAAAGGACACAAGGATCATCAGCATACATTGAGTTAGCTTAATAACAGGAAATCAATGGCTCAGAGTCTTGAGTCCAGGAGAAGTAGAAAATTGAGGTGTCAGCAATGCAATGGTTTCTCCACAAAGACTATGGCCTGTGGTTGGATGCTAATGATCTTAACTTAGATAATTTTAGCATTGATTGGTTAAGATTTCATTCTTTTTAAAAAATATTTTATTCTAATATATATAATTTTGAATTGTATTAATATCTTTGGGGATCTCATATATAGCTGTCAAAATGGAATTTTATTTCTGTCTCAGATATAATGCTTAGGAAGTAAAAGTTATGAGATTTCACATATCAAAAACTGTATTTTGCCTTTATACTTGTTTTAAACAAAAATCATGTAACTTTTTAAGTTGTAAATCCTATGCCTATTATATGAATTTAGATCATCCAATTTCTATTACACTATAATTTTTTTCCTTCTGGAACTTTGTTACCTTTTATTTATACATAGTGTGCTTTGGTTTCTGGATTGTAACTATTTAGTTATTTTACATAGCAGCACATAGCGTACATATTCCAGAGGATTATGTATAAATGTACTTATTTGTTTTACTATTTTACTGTTGCATTTTTTCCCCAAAATATATCTTTTATTGCCAGGGTCAGTGATTTTGTTCAAGTAGTATGGCTATTATTTTTTCTGCATTTTCCTGTAGGTTTTGTTATTTTTGTTAATATTAAAAATGTATAGTTGTGATGATTTTTTGAAGGAATTTTTCTGTGTTTTCTTTTGTAGCATTATGGGCAAGTATTTTTCTGTTTTTGCTATAGCCAATTTTCTCCGAAATCCTATATGTGAAAAGGATAACAGGATAAGAATTTAAGCAATTGGACATTACATTGAGGAGAATTCAAAGCTTTAAATTAATTTATTTCATCATTCTATTATGCAACCTCACTGCTCAATGAAAGAGAAAAGAGTAGAGAATTTAATAGAGACACTAATATTTGTGAGAAGATTTTTTCAGTCATCTTCCCTATTGTGAACTCCTTTCTTCTTCTTACCCACAAATATGCTTGCTAACTAAGAGAATAAAATATACGTGGGGCCACACCATTACTCATTCCACCTTGCTTCAACAACTTCACACATATTCTCAACCTATGCTCCCATAATATTCCTTATTCACCCATAGCTTACATTGTGTTCCTTTTCAACATTTACCAGTCTTCTCATTAGCTGGTTATTCTGCATTATTAATTCATATCTGCTTTTTGTAGTGGCAGGAAGGATGGGAGACAAAACCTTATAAGAAGCTGTAAACTTGATTAGCTAATTTTATAAACTTTTTGTCCATTTATTGACAGAAATTATTGACAAAATCTAAATTTTCCTTCCTTCATGCATCCTACAGTAGCTTTTATAGCATTCTTTCATTGAATTTACTTATGCTAATATTATCAATAAACTTTGAATTGTTATTTGGTTCCATTAAGATAAAGAATGTAATGATTTAGAGAAGAAATCCTTATTCCCTTAAGAAATTATTTTTTCTCTTGATAGTTGGTTTTCCTTTATTAGATTACTGTTGACCAAAAAATGATTAGAAAGTTAGAAGGGAGAAAAATAAGATAGAAAGAGAGTTATGTCATCAACATAGCAATGTCAGATATCTTTTGAAAAAAACCTCCCAAAAGACTGAATGAATAAAAGTAAAATTCCACTGGCTTAAAAATCTGGAAGATAGTAGACACTAGGGAAGGACTCCAAAAATGCTTAATTGAAGAAAAAGAAAAATACAAATTAAGAAATTTCCATCCTAGAGTGCTGGTTCCTCTTTCTTGGTCTCTCTCTCCCAGAAACCTTGGGAGCCCCACAGAATCACAGTGACTGGGAACACTCCGATCATAGACACAGACTCTAGAGCCTCTCACAGCAGTGAACTAGAACCCCAAGCATATCGAGATAGTAGAAATACTAAATAAAATAGTGTTTTTATGTCTAAGAGATTTAAAAGTGAGTCAGGATGTCATTCCAGAGGTCATACCTATCCAGATATCAGCCAGACTTCACAAAATGCCACAATAATATAAAATCTCAAACAAAAGTGCTCTTGAGGTCTTTAAGGAAGTACAGAAATAATAGGCAAACCACATGGCCTTATAAAATTAACACCCCCTCCATGGGCTTTATCTGGATGTGTGTGTGTTTATATATATATATATATATTTCCCCCAAATAACATAGTTTACTTTTTTATAAGTTCCTTGATCATGATTTGTCTATTCCTTTTATCTGAACTGATTATTTTCAACTACACTGCTAAGTATAGTTCTCCGAGATTAATAAGCTTAAAATTGTTCATATGCCACTCAAGCCCTGAAATATATCCGATATGTGGTTAACAGACAAATCATAAATAAAAAGATAGAACCAGTCATAAAAACCATGCCAACAAAGAAAAGACTGGGACCAGATAGTTTCTCAGATGAATTCTGCCAATTATTAAGGAAATATTGATTTCATATCTCACTCAAAGTCTTCCAAAAAACTGGAAAGGAAGGAACACTGGAGAGGAAGAAATAGGTACACTGAAGTTATGCTGGTGTGAATGGAAAATGGTTCACAAGTGGTGGAAGGTAATTTGGCATTTCCTCAGGAAGATAAGTATAGACTTGCCATATATTACAGCAATTTTACTAACAGATATATACTCAGAAAAACTGAAAGAAGGAGATTGAAAAGTTATGTGTACACTGATATTCATAACAGCATTATTCACAATAGCCAAAAAGTGGAAGGAAAAGGTGAATGGGTTATCAAAATGTGGTATATACATACAATGGAATATTATTTAGTCATGGAAAGGAATGAAGTCTTCATGCATGCAACAGCATAGGTGAAACTTGAACATCATGTTGAGCTAATAAATGAATTCATCAAAGTAGCCAGTTACATGATTGTCATGAAAAAAATCAGTTTAGTGTTTCTATAAAATAGTAATGAGAAATCTGAGGAGGAAATCAATAAAAAAATTATATTTACAACAGCACTTTAAAGAATCAAATATATTAGAATAAATTTAACCAACGATGTAAAGAATTTATATATGGAAAACTATAAAATTGTGCTAAAAGAAATCAAAGTTCTAAATTAATTGAATGGCATTCCAAGCTCATGAATTGGAAGATTAACATTATTAAGATGTCAATTTTACTCAAAAAGATTTGCAGTTTCATTGCAATCCATCAAAATTCTTAAAGCGTAATTTAATGAAATGGAAAAGCCTATTGTCCAGTTAATTTGGAAGAGTAAGTAGCCCTGAATTGCCAAAACCAACTTGAAAAAGAAGAATGAAGTTGGAGGGTTCATATTTTATGACTTTAAAGCATATTTCAAAGCTACAATGGTCACAACAGTATGGAACTGGCAGAATGATTGATATATACACCCCTGGAACAAAATTGAGAGTTCAGAAAATAAACCATCATTTCTATGGCCAATTGATTTTTGTCATGGCTGGCAAGTCCACTCAATTGGGAAAGAATAGTCACTTTCTTTCCAGCCATCATTTCTATCCAAACGTTTATGAGAACTATCTTTAGCATCCATATTTTAACAACTATATCTTCAAATCAATCTAGGCCTTTTCTATCAAGCATTTCACAATTCCTCCAAAAATACTACTTACCAATTTATAAAGCCATTCCAACATCTTTGGTTATTGCAGGTAGCACAACCCCACTTTCCTCATACCAATATCTTTCTTACTTTGCCACAGGACTGCTGATGCAAAGTATGAAAAATGTGTTTGCTTTTACAATGGTAATTTTCTTTGGGGTGTAAACTTAATTTTAAGGGCATGAACTGTCCAAATCAAGGCAACATTAGAGATATTCTTTCACCAAAGTCAGCTACTGGTAATCCTGACATTCTGCTACATGGCAATTCATCATATGGCAGGGTTCATTTCCTCAGCATGGAGCTGCTTCATTGGCCAAAACTCTTGAAGGATCCATGCTTTAGCTGCTAGCAATCCTGGTATGTGAACAAGTTCTCACATATCAGTGCCAAAAATGGTGGCTTCCTTTCTCTGTGTGAATCTGTCTCTGTGTCTCCATTTACATCACATGCAGTAAGAAGGTGGAGAATCAACCTGAGTCATGTCTCACTGAAAATTATAAATGAGTCTAACCTGGTAAATTGGGGGAATAAGTTATCATATATTCCAAGGAAAGGACCACCAATAGGTTGCCAAATTCCTGGGGATGTCTGCACTGCCTATAGGATGAGGAAGACTCATCCCCAGCAGTCATGTTCCATGATGAGAGGAAAGTGATGAGTTTATATGCTGAGTTTGGCTTAGAGAGAGGTCACATTTGTGTAACAAGGAGGTTTTCATGAAGTACCTCTTATGCAAAACATATTACTAAGCCAAGTTTCAATTTCACAAAAATAAGCTTCATAAGTACAAGCATCAATATAAAGGGCCAAAGATAAATAATTCTGAAAGAAGCAAGAGAAATTTGTTTCATCATATACAAAGCTAAATCAGTAAGACTAGTACCATTTTCTCAGCAATAACCATGGAAGGAGGAGGCAGTTTTATGATATAATTCAGGAATGGAAAGATTAAAATTATTAGGAAAAAATGTTTTATTCTACAAAACAATTAAAAAGTGATGGAGAGTCATTTACATTCACAGTTAAACAGACACTGAAAGTAGTCAACAAAAACCCTGACCTACAAAATATAATAAAAGGATTTCTGCAACTTAAAAGGAAAAGCAGGTGTTAGTGGCCTGGAGTAGTGTGAAGAAATGAAGATTATCAGTAGGGACACCAGATGTGTAAAAAGGAGATCAAATGATATGACATATTAAAACTAAAGGACAGAATGGCTGAACCATATACTGCTTTTACAGTAATAACACAGAAAGTTAATGGACTAAAGTTCCCAATCAAAGGCACAGATTGGCAGAATGGATAGCAAGGCATTATTCCACTGTATGTTGTTTATACGTGCCTCACCTTACATTCAAAGACACAAATAGTTTGGATACAAAAGTTTGGAAAAATATATTCCTTGTTAATAGTAACTAAAAAAGAGCTGAGGTAGTTCTACTAATATTGTACAAAAGAGATATTAAATATAATGCTGTCATGAAACAAAGAATGACACTATACACTAAGAAAATATGGGAAACTTCCATGAAAATGGCATCAAAGTAATTAGGCAGAGTCCAACTCCTTCACAAAAGAAAAGAGAAAGGGCAAAAACCTATCCAAGGGAGCTGCTTTGGAGATACATAGAATGGGAAAGTGCTATGCATCATCAGGGGTGAAATAGACATGTAGAGAAGCCAAAGGAAAACCTTTGTGTCCAGAAATGGCACATATTCCCCATATCCAAGGCAAATAGCCCAGGCAAAGCCCCTGACTCATAACAACCAACAGAGTGGGAGGAAGAGGGGTCTGGCCGAGGATGGAGAATGGTTTCTTATCAATGAGCTTGGCCAGCTGAGCTCCCTTTGGATCTTGGGGGGATTCTGACCACCAGCACTGATGTAGCTGCAGAGAGAGGGGAGGGAAAATATGTTTAGGTAGGCTATCACATCCAGCTGACCTGGTAGAGAGAAGAACTAAGGTAGAGAGGGGCTAGAGACAGGCACCTCAACAGCCTGGCTTCACAAAAAGTTAGAAGCTTAAACTGCCTGAGGGAAAGGGGGCTGATAGAGCCAGATAAAATTTCTGAAGACAGCTTAATCTGTGTAGCCATGGTAACTCAATGGAAGAATTCCTACCGTGTGTGTACAAGGTCCTTGGTTCTGATTCCAGGTGTCCTTTGCAGAAGTGATCACTGAGAGTGCTTTAGGTTTTCTTAGATCTATTAATTTTTTTTTAAATTGGTTCCATTTTTTCTTTATTTTATTCACTTAAACCAGGTACATTACCTGCAAAAGGCATGATGAAAGGTGATTAATTAATGAGCAAGAGAAGCCTGAGAATCTCCTTAAGGGGTTAAGAGGGAAGGCTGTTTATCCTGGTTTTGTTTTGTTGATATTTTTATTGTTGTTCTTTTGTTTCTTGTTTGTAGTCTTTCCCCTTTCTTTCTTTTCTTCCTCTTTGTTTTATTTTTAATTTTTTTCTACCTACCTTATTTCTTTTCTTTAAT
>JAQZBX010053486.1:0-18878 GCA_029593785.1 Cabassous unicinctus | reverse complement strand
CTCTAAGCATTGCAGATGCAACCACTGAGTTGATAGAGGTCAGAAGGGGAAGGATTCTAGGTCAGAATGTTCCTATTTAGAAGACACTTTCAGATTATATCCTTTGTTATGTGTGTGGTCAGTGCTACTGTGTGTTTTGTGGACAAAATTAAGTCCTTATTTGAAACATCTAGTCTTTCTAGATGTTTAGAAGTATATAACATATGTTAGAGAGTGTAAAATAATACTTTAATTATGTTTTCTGTTAATACATAGGAATGGCTGCATTGAGGGAATGGGGTTGTTAAACTAGATGTTTTGGAGCAGTATGCTGATGGGGTGGTGGTGGGGGCAGGGAAGGAAGCGCACAGGGGAAGGTTCTTTGCCTGTGAGTTGTGAGACAAGTTAACATTGTCTGACCATTGTTCTCTATAGGCATTTTAGTTATTGCTGTGTATTAAAGGACAAGTCCTAATGTCCAAAGTATGTCAAAAATAGAGGTAGCAAAATAATCCCTATATAATGGTTCTTGTGTTAGTTTTAGGATGGACTGTCTTCTGGGAGTGACGTCTGTCAATCCACCTCTTGGAGCTGGACATATTCCTGTACTTAGTCATTGAAATGGTGGACGTGGAAGAAGAGGCAGGGCAAAGGGAAGGGCTCCTTGGTAGTATCTCCATATCTAGAAGATAGTCGTAGGTTATAACCATAGTTCTATATGTGCATTTTTTTGGTAAAATACCTGTGTTGACTGCGGATATGGTTCATTCTTTACTTCACATCTAAGCTTTTTAGATATCTTGAGGTGACAATGTATGATAAAAAGTAGAGCTAGTGAATTAATGAATTTTTGAATATCTTTTTGTTAAATTAATAGAAAAGAAGCATTTTTGACGTGGAATTGTTAAACCACCTCTGAGCAGTATGCACCAGGATTTGTTCAATAAATTGGCTGCTGAGGGGCCCTGAGATGGTATCATGTATTCTTGGTTATCACAATACTTCATGGCTTTGGGGCTTTGAATTGGTAAATATTCATGATGTGTGAAAAAGCATGATACAGTCTGTGCGTTTTCAACCAGATATAAATGTATGTTCACTTGTGTGTATACACACACAGGACCCAGAAGGTTATGCCAAACTAAACTGCTTGTAATTCTGGGTGACTTTTGTGTTCTTTGCTTCTTGTGTTTTTCAGTTTTCTATATTGCACAATTAAAAGTCTGAAAAAAATAAATGTTATTTTAAAAACCTTAAAAAAATAAAATATATTTCAATAAATTTAAAAGATTGAAATCATACAGGTTATGTTTTCTGACCACAATATAAACTAGGGATCAGTAATTGAAAGATACATGTAAAATTCCCAAGTATCTGCAAACTAAAAGACCTATATATATCATGGGTCAAAGAAAAAATCACAGTGGAGATTAGACAATAGTTTTGAACTGACTGGATTAAAACACAAATATCAACATTTGTTTAATGTAGCTTAGAAATTAATAACAATAAACACGATTTGGAAAATATTAAATGTCTAAGATTCATAATCTAAGCTTTCTCATAAGAAGGTAGAAAAAGAAGAGAAAATAAAACCTAAAATAAGAAGAAGCAACAAAATAGAAAACAGAAAATAAAGTAAATGAAACAAAACACTGTTTCTTTTAAAAGAACAATAAAATGTATAAAACACTAATCAGGGAAAAAAAGAGAAAAGATACAAATTACAATACCAGGAATGAAAGAGTGGTTATTCTTACAAATCCTATAGCTACCAAAATGATAACAGGGAAATACTGTAATCAACTTTTGCCAATAAATTTGACAATTTAGATGAAAATGTCAAAATTATTGAAAGATACAAACTGCCAATGCTCACTCTAGAAGAAATAGAAAATCCAAATCTGTGATAGAAATTAAATTCACAGTTTAAAAAACTTCTCACAAAGAAAATCCCCAGATCTGGATGGCTTCACTGGTGAATTCTACCAAACATTTAAGAAAGAAAAAATTCCAATTCTACAGAACTCTTTCAGAAAATAGAAGAGAAGGGAATATTTTTCAACCCCATTTTTTTGAGGTCAGCATTATCCTGCTGTCAAAATTTGAAAAAGATATTCCAAGTAAAGAAAACCAGGGACAATATATCCCTCTTAAACATAGATGCACAAACTCTTAACAAATTTTGGCAAATCAAATTCATCAAAATATGAATGGTATAATGCATTTTGGCCAAATAGAATTTTTACAGGAATGCATCTAATGTTCTAAAATCCATCAAAAGAATTCACCATATAAGCTAAGTGTTAGAGTTTCGGCCTTACGAAGTTTGCATTGTTTGACAGGTCACAGAACTGTGAATCAATGCCCCTGTGGCACAGGTGGAGGAAAGACAGCCTCCAGCCAGAACCCACCTAACTCATCCCCTCCTAAGAATAAGCAAAATGGAGCAGATAAGGGCCATCACTCCCTCCCTGCCCAAGCACCACCAATCCCTCCCACATTCCAAGACCTCCTGGCCCACTCCCCACTGGCCATTTGGCCCCAGGCTGTACTCAGTTTCCCCCACTTATTGATGTACTGTATAAATTCATATCCACCACCTTGGGTGGGGGGGAGGGTGAGTTCTGAAGTCTCTCTTCAGACCCTGGCATTCTTCAGATCCCCTCCATTGAGAGAGCTTCCCAATAAACTTCCTGCCTGCAATTATCAGTCTCTGCATCCCAGTGAGTGCCATTTTTCTCTAACACTAAGTATTCTAAAAAAAAATTTTTTTAAATATATGATCCCGTCAAGAGAATCATATACTAAAAAAATCATTTGATAAGATTTAACACCCATTGAGTCTCAATAAATGAAAGATATAAAAATTTCCTCAATCATACAAAGGATATCCATGAAAATCCACATCTAATATCATATTTAAAGGTGAAATACAGAATACTTTTTCCCCAAGGTTGAGAAAAAGGCAAGGAGTTTTATTCTAACTACTTCTATTCAATATTATTCTGGAGGTCCTATATAGACCAATAAGGCAAGAGAAAGAAATGAAAGGAATATAGATTGAAATAGAAAAATTAAAACTGTCTTAATTTGGAAGTAACATCATTGGGTTTGAAGAAAAGCTTAAGAAATTTATGAAACAGTTACTGGAAATAATAAGCGCAAGTTCACAGGATGTAAAGGCAATATACAAAAATCGACTGTATTTCAATTTACTAGCAACAAAATATATAAAATTTAAAGTACCATTTACAACTTTTAATAGACAACAAATTTTAATAAACATCAAATACATAGCATGATTGTGACAAGAACTACATAAAGGTGGGTAAAGAGAGGTGTATATGTATATAGTTTGTATATACTATTGAAGTTAATTAGGTATCAAAAGCAAATGAGATTCTACAGATTTAGGATGTTAAATTTAAGGCCAATGGTAACTACAAAGAAAATACCTGAAAATATGCAAGCTAATAGAGACAGAAATTAAAGTACAGCTTGCTAGAGGCAGGGGAAGGGGGGAATGCAGAGTTAATGCATAATGGGGAGATGGGAAAGTTTTGGTAATGGAAGGTGGTGAGGGTACCACAGTATTGCTAATGTGATAAATTCCATTGAATGATAAGCTTGGGAGTGGTTGAGATGGGAAAGTGTATGTTGTATATATGTTACCACAATTTTTTTTTAAAGAGCAACTAAAGAGACAATGTCAATTAAATGCAATACATGATCCTGCATGGGATCTAGCAAGGGAGGAGAAAAGGCTCAAAAGGACATTATTAGGTGAGTTAATCCCCCAAAGGGGTGCTGATACAAAGTTCCAGAAATCTGCTGGCTTTTATAACGGGTGTTTATTTGGGGTAAAAGTTTACAGTTCCAAGGCCATTGAAAGTCCAACTCAAGGTACTATAAGAGGTGGTTTCTCACCAAAGTCAACTGCCATGCGTTGAAGCAAGATGGCGGGCGATCTCTGCCGGGTTTCAGCCTTCCCCTCTGGGCTTCCTCTTCCTCTTGAGACTCTGTGAGCCAGCTTCTTCTTGATCTCAGCTGTAGGCTGGCATAGGGTTTGTCTCTCAGGGCTTCCTATACCAGTCTTGGCTCTCTTCCCAAGGTCAGCTGTGAGTTATCAGGCAAATGGTCCATCTCTACCTAGGGCTTTAGCTGTTTGAGGCTTCTCCTTTCTGTCACATAGCAGGATCAAAAAATGACTGTGCTCTCTCATCCCCTGTATCTTCTGTGTCTGTCTGTCTGTGTGAGTGTCCGTTTATATCAGACCCATCAAGGGAATTGGGACTCAACCTGAGTCACGCCTTACTGACGGTGTCAAATCAAAAAATCTCTAACTCAATCTTAACAGGTAATCCGATCAAAGAAGCCTCAGCTGAATTTAATGCAATCAAAGGGTATCATACCCAGAGGAATAGATGAGTTTACGAATCCCAAAAAGAGATCTATTCTCTTTTTTTGAATTCGTAAAATAATCTCAAATTGTTACTTTGGGACATTGAAAAAATTGAAATACCGACTGTAAGCTTTATATCCACATTAAGTTTCTTGAACTTGATAACTGCACCTAAGATGGGTATATATGTAAATATCCTTGTTCTTAGGAAATGTGCATGGCAGTATTAAGTGTTCAAGAAGTATGATATACACAACCTACACTCAAGTGTTCAGAAAATGGATTGATGAATAGACACAGACAGAATGATACAGCAAATGTAGCAAAATGTTAAAATTGGTGGATTTGGTATCTGATAGTGGATAGGGGTATGTTGGAGTTCTTTGTATGGGGTTTGTATTATTTTGTAATGGTCCTATAAGTTTGAAAGTATTTCAAAATTAAAAAGTTAAGAAAAAAGTCAATGAGGAGAAGAATTTTCCCTAAAATGCACTGGTTGAAAATAGAGAAAGTGGGAACAAGAATGCTACAGTTTCCAGTCCTGGCTCTTCTGATTTTAACCTCCTCAGACTCAGATTCCTCAAGTAGAAAATTACTGCTAAGATAAATTTTGAGGACCAGACTCCAGCTCTAACATCTAGCTTTAGGAAAATACCAGTATCTTTCACAGTTCATACAATGCTTGTTGAGCATAGTAATAAAATCTATAAGCCTCTGAAGAGATTGAATTGTTCCTCCAGGATGAATGATATCCACAAATCATGGAGTTAAAACATGTCTAAAGATAGAAAGTCTTTGCATCAATGGTAAGAGTTCACACAGATTTTCACTCAGGAGTCTGCTCTTGTTTTTGTTGGATTGGGTTAAACTAACGTCAAAAGTAGATTCCAACTCTTTGGGTGTGCAGTTCATGAAATCATTTCCTATTACAAGGTCCTGTAGATGCTTCCCTACATTATCTTTCAAGGTCTTTATGGTTTTGGCAAGCAGATTTCATCCTCAAAACAGAAAAAAAAATGACCATATTTCACAGTCATATTTTTAATGTCAGATTTATTGAGGTATAGTTTGTATGCAATAAAATCCATGCCTTTTTAAGTGTAAAAAATACCTAGCATAAACTAACAAAATATGTGCAAGATTTATAAACTAAAATCTGCAAAAGGGAGTGGATATGGCTCAAGCAGTTGGATACCTGTCTCCCACATAGGAGTTCCAGGTTCAGTGCCTGGTGCCTCGTAAAGAAGACAAGCAGACAACAAGTGGAACGTGCAGACACAACGAGCAGAGACAACAAGCAGACAGGCGAGGGAGCCATTTAGGGGTAGGGATGGAAACCAACTCAGGGAAGCCAATATGGCTCAGTGGTTGAGCACTGTCTTCCCACATAGGAGGTCCCGGTCCGGTACCTCAAAAAAAAAAAATCCTACAAAATTTTGGTCCAGAGAGATTAAATAAATAGAGGAATTTACCATGGTTATAGATTGAAATGCACATTATTGCTATGATGTCAGTTCTTCCAGATGTATTCCCAATTCCTGGAGGCTTTTTGTAGAAATTGATAAATTCACTCTAAACTTTATCTGGAAATATAAAAGGTCTAGAAGTGACAACATTTTAAAAGGCAGAACAAAATTGGAGGTCTTATACTAACTGATTTCAAGACTTAATAAGAGATATAATAACCAATGAGGTATTGGAATAGGGAGAAAAACGTAGATTAAATAAGAGAGAGTCCAAAAATTGACCTACACCTATATTGCTTTGTTTTATTCCTAGCCTGAATATATTTTGTTTGTTTCAGTTTTTCTTTTTTGTTTTTGTGGGTGGGGGACAGGGGCATGTATTAGTTTTCTTTGGCTGTTATAATGGTACCATAAACTTCATTACTTAAAGTAACAGAATTTTTTTTCTGTCTCAGTTCTGGAGGCCAAAAATCTGAGATCAAAGTATTGGCAGGGTTGCACTCCCTCTGGAGGCTCTAGCATTTGTTCTTTGTCTCTTCTAGTTTGTGATGGCTGCTGGCATTCCTTGACTTGTGACCGCCTTACTCCAAGCTCTGCTCCCTGGTCATGTTGCTGCCTCTTCTGTCTGTGTGACTGCATCTTATCCTCTATCTGTCTTGATTCCCCATCTGCCTTTCTCTTATAAGGACACTTGCCATTGGATTTAGGGCCTTCTGGGATAATTCAGTTTGACCTCCTCATCTTAAAATTCTTGACCTATTTCTCATCACAAAAACCTTTTTTTTTCCCCCACAAATAAAGTCACATTTCCAGTTTCTGAGGATTAGGACACAGACTTTCTCCAGATGATCTTCTGGTTTCCTTTGCTGTTAATGTCATACATAAATGTGGATAGACTTCTGATCTTATTCCATTTTAACATATTTCCTGCCCCAGGCAGATATCTGTGAGGTTTTATTTCTGTGACCCCAAAGTTCTCATAGATCTTTAGTCACTAGCAGTTTTGAAAGCCAAGTTTTTTAGACGTTTGATGTAGTTTACTTTGGAAGCATCAGGACAGAAGAGAATTAAAAGTTGTTGCGTTGGCTTCAGTCAGCCCTCAGAGGCATCTTCTAATAAGGAGTCCCTTACTAGAGATTTATCCTTGGACAGGTATTTAATTTTTCAAAGTCTCGTCTGAACAATGGTGATTCAAATAACAGGTCTCATAAATTTATTTTAAGGATCAAATGAGATAATGAGATAATTCAAATAAAGCACTTAGCTCAGAGGAAGTTACATAGTAAATGCTCAACAAATGGTGGCTATGATTATCATTTTATTACTTCAACTACTGCTCCTGAAAAGTGCCTCACCCCAGGGCTTTCTAGATACTCTAAATATTCATTTCCAGGTCTGTCTATTCCTGCTTCATACTGTTTCTCAGGAGATGTACCCTGTTTGTGCACACTGGCACACAGAGCCACTGGTAGCTAGCCCATAGGGTACTTTCGGACTGACAAACTAAGACAGTGTTCATGCTTTGCAAGCAAAATATGAGCTAGAATCGATTGCTTACATTATCCACTTGTCTATCTAGTCATCTTTGTACAAGGCAAGAATTTCAAAATGTATACATGGTTAGGTGGTGCACCTGGTAGCACATGGGTCAAAATGGGCCTAGACCAAAAATCTAATATTAGTGATTTTGTCTCTTGTTTTATGCTCATGCTAGAACCAAAAGGACCCCCCAACGCCTTTTCATTTGTGCATAGGACTTTTGGCAAAAGGACATGCTTCATGTGGGGAAAGGTGTTAAAGGAAGTCCTCCAGGTAAAAAAACCTAACACCATATAGAAAAATGAATGAATGGAGATCACTGGAAATGGTAATTAAATGACCAAATCCATAAGATTTTTTCCTTATTGTTTAAACCCTTTAAAAGAAAATTGATGATATAATAAAAAATGATAGCAATGTAGCATGGAATTTATAAAATATTTAAAAGTATAAGTATGACAATAATAGCTCAAAGATGTGTTTTTGGACAGTGTACACTGCCCCCAAAACAGCTACATTCTCTGACTTAGGAAGAGAGGAGAGGGAACCATGGATCCTTAAAAGAGCACAAATTCCTAATGCTTTGCTCTTGTGCCTAGTATTTGGGTCAGGGTGGGAGGGCATGAGAAGGGAGTAGAGGGGAAAAGGAGAAATGATCCTGAGAGGGAGAAAAATGGTAGGGTTTCCATGCTGAATTAAGTTTGAAGACAAAATAAAATTTAAACATAATATTTAAACTTATTGATGCTAATCTAGATTGCAATTTATATTACAGTAAATAGTATTACATGTATGTACACAAATCCCATCATAACATAAAATAAATGCTAGCTTTTAAGATACATATACTTTTTACATTTTATTGTTTCTTAAATCAATACAATATTGTCTTAAGAGTAAAATATACCTTTTTCCCTCAAAAAGTTATTATTGATCTTACATTCACTGATATCCAAAAATTAAGAAATAGCTTAAAATATTTAATAATATTGGTAAATATACATTTACATATTATTTTATTTATGTATAATCACTATACACAAACACAGATGCATATTCTCCTTTTCTCCAGCAAGATACAAAGCACATATATTAGGCCATTTGTATTAAATCCAGACCAATAGGAAACCTGGGATCCAATTGTTCAGCCCTTGTCTTTCTCTCCCCTCTAGACACCAGTTTTGAGGAAGTCCATTATTAGCAGCTTGGGGTAGGATTCTCCAACACTGATCTGACCATATGCTCTCCCACTGTGTAGACCCTGATGTAGTGCATTGACTGCTTTGAATTTGTTCCACAGGTAGATTATGATCTGTCCCAGCAAAGCTTACTGTTCAGCTTTTTTTTAAAAGTTTCCAAATAGGAATGGAAAAAAGGAAGAATATAAACTCTCCTCCTGCTACTCGGATCCTATCTGATACCACTACATATTATTTTCTTCTCCATTAGTATTTGCATTTACTTCTTTCTACCATGACAACCAACTGCTTTTTTAGTAAAATCCTTGATACCAGCTTTCCCATTTTCAATAGATAATATACATAATATACATTTTTTTCATTTCAGTCCTACAATTTCCATATTATTCAACCCATGCTTCTCTAACAGATAAAATCTATTTCTTTTCATTCATTTTTTAATCTCTTTTGAGCAATTATAAATTTGCTTATAAAATAGCATCATGCTTTTAAACAAACGTAAGAAAACAGATCCCTAATCACTTTTACTTTCTGCCTCCAGAAAGTACTAACAGTGCTTTGAGGAGTCCCTTTTATTTTTAGGGGGAAAAAAATGTGGTTTCTAGAAATTATACAACTGTTTGCATATTCCAATAACATGCTAATTTTTAAAACTAGACTATGACTCATCTTTGCATTTTAATTCACTAGCTAACCTTCTGCTTCTATATTGATATAAAAGCAGATCAGTTAAATCCTTAATTTAGAATTTAGTTTTATTCCTTATAGCACAACTTATCCTGAAATTTTCTCTGAACTTCTACTGAAATTCAACTTGATAAGAGATACCCATTTCTCTGCCACATCATTTGGGGTTCTGTTTCAGTTATACAAGATGCTACTATGTACTCTATCTAATCAGGTATGCTGAAATTATCACTCAGACTGAAGAGTCATTGTGTCCTACTATTTGATTTACAAGCCAGGAATTCAGTAGGTTTGTTTTCCAAGAAGTGCAGCAGTTTATCTTTAACCGCTAGGGAGAGACAAGCAGAAATTTTCAAAAAGGATGTGAGCTCTAAAAGCAAATAGCCTCTTTTGAGCAAATGGACAAGTGAGATGATTGGATTTTGACAAAGAACTATGAAACCATTTACCATAAAAGAGAAAGAAGTGGGAGCACAAGGAAATTATAATTTAGGCTTACATAATAAAACATAAAGGATGGTGAGGCACCAGACTGAACTTTCATTTTAAAAGACCGAAAGAAATTCACAATTTTTAATGTTTTTTGAAATTTCAGACTTTTAAAGAATAGGAAGATATTTTGAGTTTATAAGTATTTTATCAAAAGATACATTCTATAAACACTATTTCAGTAATGATTAAATATAGATTTAGACTAAATAATACCTAAATATATAGATGGTTTTTCCCCCAAAAAATCAGTATTCAAGTTGCTTTGCTACAAATGCCAAGCAAACTGAAGTTTCCAATTATGGTCAGATGTGGTATATCTGTAAGTAGAAACTTCCTGCCTTATAAAGTGAGGGATACATAACAGGACTCTGTATGATATGACACACCAAGAGCCATCCTTTCTTACTAGCCGAATCCTCAAATACTGATCACCAAGGACTCATTGAGAGAAATGAATGCAGTTTTTGTACATTTATCCATTCTCTCTATATACATATACTGAAAAATTCTTGCAACAACTACCTTGTCTTTCTAATAAAAATTTCACTTTGTTATTTTAAATCATTTTTCTCTTGGAAATTTTTGTATTTATTTACACAAAACCCAGTTATTTCACAGTAATACCAGAAATGATTGTATTGTCATGTGAGGAGAGCAGGATTTGAAAATAGAAAGCACAGATAGATACGTGGTTTAGGACAATTTGTTTTCCATTTGCATTCCTCAAGTGCAAAAGGAATTTGGACTCTAGAAAAAGAGAATGCTTTCTCATCACTCCTTCCTTCATTTTATCCACTCTAAAGAGAAGAAATATCAATCTGGTAGATCACATTTTCTGCATTGAAGTGGACCAAGCTGAGTAGGTGGAATTTTCAGAATGTAAAAGATACAGGTCAGGTATAAGCAGTCTCTTCCTCTTTTTGCTTTGTTTCAAAATAGTTGAAGTGATAAGCCCTAACCATCTCTCTGTCCCTTTGGGAAACTTCCTCTCCTGCCCTGTGGCAGGTAATACTTGCACAAACATTTGTTGCTGAACAGTGACTAGAAAGAGAGAGTTTGATTATGAAGAGATAGTTTGAAATTTCCTGATAAGTTTACCCCGGAATGATATATACATGTGTATGTATACGAATGAATGTGTATGCATGTGTATGTGTCTATAATTATGCTATACAGATTCTTCTAAGAACTTTACCAGTGTTTTGATACTCGCCTAACATGTTAACACTATAGAATTTTAACTTCATTCCCCATAGCTGGAAGAATTACCTCAATATGCAAAGAAGTATGCAAACTATCAGAAATCTTGATTGATGTATAGGAAAAATGCTACCATATCTTTGAAAATTTTCCTGATCTCTTCCTCTCTTCCACATTTATTCTTGCAAAATATTTATTGTACTTCTACTATATACTGGGATTTTCAATATAATGGTTCTCATCAGCTTACAATTTAGACTGGGAGAAAAGAGTATACATCTAAATAAGTAAGCATATGACTATAAATTGTATTAATGAAGTAATACGCAAAGAAAAGGAATAGAAACTGACAGGGGAAGCTCACTTAGATATGATGGTCAGGAAAAGTCAGGATGACTCTTTGGTACTTGTGCCAGGCCTAAAGGATGAGAACAGAGGGCCATGCAGAGAGCAGGGCAAGAGCAATCCAAGCAGCGGGAAGAGCCTAGGCCAGTAGAAGCCTTAAGTTGAGAAACATCTTAGAACAATCAAGAAAACGAACTGAAAGGAGACCCATGCAGTTGGAGCAAAGTGCCCAAGTGGGAATGTGCAAAAGGGTGTTGGAAAAGGAAGGCCATTTTAAGGAGTTTCAAGATTATCTTAAATGCAGTGGGAAGCCCTTGAACATTTTTAAGACAGCTATACTTTCTTTGACCATCCTTTTACCTTTATTTTGGTACCAATAACATAGCTGTAAAACTACCCTCAAATAACTCCACTTTCCTCAGCAAGCTTGAGCTCCATTACACTGATAAGTTTGTCTTATTCATCTTGAAATCCCAAGGTCTAATATGGTACTTGACAAACTATGATTTCTATTAAAGGTTTGTCAAATGAGTGAATGAATTAAATACAGGATAAATCCCAAGTGTTACCTCTACCATCTACCAGTCTACCATCAAGAGAAACTAGATAGAGTTGGAAATTTAACAGACTTTTCACTTTCTGCACCAAGCTTAAGCTCCATCAGGGTGACTTATCAATATTTTTATGTATGATGTCTGCTATATAAATCTTTGATTACTGACCACATTCTTATTCCCTAACTATATGGTCCTAGAAATTCTATACATCAGAGTGTCTATGGCTTCACTCCTTGCTCAAGGCTCTTAAGCAATTTCCAGAGTGCTAATCAGGACTATAAGTAATATTCTAAAGCCAATCACATTATTTTCCTGATGTCCTGGGTAGTATGGCTTATTACAGTAATTATTAAATAGTAGTTATCACAACTCAATTCAATTCTTCCTAACAGTAATTGCTATAAAGACATTTTAAAGATTCTACAGCAAGCTATATTTTCTTGTAGATTTTGTTTATCCAAATCTTGAAACAAACATAAGAAATCAACCTTCCCATAATTTTTTCCCAGATTGAAATGTAGGAAAAGAAATATAAATAGTTTTCTTGAAATGTCAGAAGAAATCCTTCAGGAAAAAGCAGATGCAACATTTTTTCAGTAGGCTATAGGCCCTTACTATTTTTGAATATGTAATAATGAGTATTAAACATGATTTAAATCTAAACTAAAACAAGTAAGAAAAATATGAGCCTGGAGTGAGGATCATGAAAATCCCATTTTTTATATTATTACCACTTGATCACATTTTCCATAGCGTAGGAAAGACATGAAATACTTGAGCATCTCACAGTAACGTTAATAAATGCTGTTTCAAACATTGTCTCCTGAGAAGTCATTCAATCTTTACCATTGAATAGTTTTGCTTTTGTCAAATGAAGGCAGATCGTTACACTATTAAATGAATGTGTGTGCGTGTACCCATATGGGTGGTTTATATGTATTTTGCTCCAAACCCTCTCTGAATCCTTTTACATAACAGAAGCAGAATAAAGCACATCATTGTCCCACTGGACCATCCACAGTGCTCAATACAGATACTCGCCTCTTCTCAAAAACAGGACACTGGAAGACTTTTATTTGAACCGTGCATTTGACCTCTTTAGAGAACAACATATCCCCTCCGGCTCCTCTTCATGTAGTCTGTGCTTGGCTTGTATTTAGCATTTAGCTACGGCAGGTCTAACCTGTCGAGAATTGACAAGAGTACATCGTTATTTAGAGCCCTATGGCTGAAGACTGCCGTAAGAACCTCAATTGGGCTTTGGCATTTGGACCTTAGAAAGAGAAGCAAATTCCATATCTTTAGTCTTATCATGAATATTTGATATACATCCCTTAAAACCTGGTCCTTAAGTAACCCAGAGCTAAAGTAAAAGACAGATGCCTTCCTAATATTTAATTCCTAAAATAAAGGGAATTTTTATTTCACACAAAAGATTGTCCAGTTGAAATCGATCATTAACTAGAAGCAAAAATATTTTTTTTCTATTCAACAAAATTGCCAAAATAATTAACCTGGAAGACTCATAAACTCTTTAGATAATTTTTTGTTTTGTTTTAGAGGTCAAGATAGAAGTACAAGTATATGAAAGATTTCCAATATCTTAAAGCCAGGGAGCGGTAGGGAGACCTGTTTTGTGGTGAATTGACACAAAGAGAGTTCCACAAAGTTAACTGGCCAAAAGATTGAATTGTGGAGCTTTGGAGAATCACTTTCTGCCTCCCAATGGGATATATAAATATATATAATGGGATATATATATATATATATATATATATAAAATGAGAGAGAGAGAAGGAAACAAGAACTGCTGCCTTATGGAGACAATAGTAAATAAGGCAGTTCACCAGCTGTAAGAAAGTATCTGATTGGATGGTGAGAATTGGGAAAACCAGATGGTGAATGTCTAATTCAAAGAGAGGGAAAATGCATCTTTATACTATGTGGTTTTTTTTTGGCTATTTCCTATGAGAGTTTTGATTGGATTTGTCCACAAAAACAGGCATCCTAAGTTGGCAAAAAGTAAAGAAGAAATAATAAAAATTGTAACTTGATATGCAAATATATTTTTTCTCTTATTAGTAGATCTGGAAGTTTACTAAGTTGCCTCAGGCCTGATTTCTAACAACTAGAAACTGGTAAAGGCCTACAGTTAACAACTGCCTATTTCAAAGTAACTCTAATTTGCTTCTGCTGGTATTTGAAGTTATTTTTCTCTCTCAAGGAGAGACAATCCTATAACTCTCATCCATTCTTGATAGCATAGAATGGGTTTTGATGGTCACAATCTCCTCATAAACTGTTAGAAGGCCACCTAAGGTGAAGCAATGAGACACTGAATTTTTTTATTCAAAAATTTGTCAAATTGAATGCCTGATACATGGTAGGTAAAATGCTAGGCTCTTTAGAATCAAAGATTGGGTCTTATATTGAAAGAGGATCACAGTTTAATGGTGATTTCTAATTGGGCGCATCTAATAGCAAGGATCAGGGATTCAGTAATTCACTCCACTAAACCTAAGCACAAGCAACTATACTGTAAGAAAATATGCAATATATATGAATAGGAGCTGACAGTGGCGTCCCAAGCATGGTCTCTTCTTTTTTCTCTCTTCTCCTCTCCATGAATATGCTTTTTCACTCTTCCTCTGTCTACTAGAGTCCTGATCTTCTATACCTCACCTTTCCCACTCTCTTAATTCTTTAGTTTTTATGAGACTTTGCATCCATTTATTCACTCACTCGGAAAACATTTCTTGAGCATATACTTTGTATTGGCACAGTTTTCATGAAGGGGATATAGCCAGCAAAATATTAGACAAAAATCCCTGCCTTTGTAAAACTTATATTCCAGGAGTTTATATTAATAAAAAGATAACCAAATAAATAATGCTTAAATATTTTTTTTTTAAGTATATTTGTGGAAAACAGAGCAGGGAATAAGGCATGGGCCACAGTGGATGAGGGGTACATATAGCTTCAAACCACCCCACCTAGATTTTAGGACAGGGTAACAATTGTAGGCTGACGCCCTTCTTGGAAGGGTCTGGTGATAAAACACATCCCTTAGCACATAGTGGCCTGTCCACACATTCTGTCCCTTTTTGCCCTGAGCATATGTAAACATTCACTGGAGATGGCTTGTCTAAATGTATGTGCTTTACCTTTACGGCACCTGGCCTGTCCCTGTGGCTATATCTGTTCCCACTGAGGAGAAAGCAGTGTCCCTCACTTGTAGCACCCAAGAGTGGGGTATATGTAGATCAACTCCCATTGTCAGCTGTAGAGGGAGACCCACTGGCCAGGGGGGACCAATGACCACTAGTGAAATTGGCCTTGCTTTGTTTCTTCTCTATGTGAGTAAACATTGTTTCACCCAGTGCCTGTGTAAATTTTGCTTTTCTTGGCAACCCTGACATCTGTATTGGAGTAGGCTGACATCTTTTTGCTGTCTTCCATGAAGTAGAACTACTTCCTGGGAAGTGGTAATAGGATGGGTGTCTTTTCTTCCAGCAAAGGGTAAGTTCAGAAGCAGGAAGACATACAGGTGGACACATCTAGGAGGCTTTTGGAATGTGGAGTTGAGGAGAGTACTGTGAGCTGGAGATAAAAATGCATGAAACATCAATTAACAAAATTTTTATAAAGCCACCTGGCTGGATGAATATACTAAAGAGATTAGTTGGAAAAGAAAAAAGAATTGTCTTGACGCATGAAAACTAGGAGAAACAGCAAGAAAGACTCCAAAGGAGGGCCAATGAGGTAGAGGGAAGATATCCTGAAAGGGAGGTGGAGAAAATGTTTTATAGAGAAGACCTGACTACCTGCATAAAAACAATGATTCATCAAAGAAGAGAAAGACTAAAATTGACCTCTGGATTGGTGGGGTAAAAGCTTGATTGGAGAGGTTTTAGGGAATTAGAGAAATCTATCATGACATCTACTGTAGATGATATTTTCCAGAAGTTTTACCACAGCTATGAGCAAAGAAATAGGGTAGAAACTAGAGGGGAATATGGAAGAAGAGAGGACTTTTTATATTTTAGATAGAAGTAATGACAGCTTATTTCTATGCTGATAGGAACAATCCTGTCGAGGGGGAATTTTAATACAAAAGAAAGATGAGAGAATTGCCTAACTGATGTTCTTCAGTAAATGAGAGAGGACAGGATATAGTGCCTTAAAAAGGAGCAGGGACGGTAAGCATGTCAGTGGTAAAGATAGGGCGCAGAGTGTACGGGCAAAGATGCAGGCAGGTGAGCAGACAAGAACATGGGAACTACTAAAATTACTCCAAGGAATTCTTTACCTTTTGGGTTAGAACTCAATTCTTTCCAACTCTATTAGCTGAGACAATCTGATCAGCCTAGTCCAAATGTTCATGCTTGATATGCCACTGGTCATAAGTCATCAGTCACTGGACTTCCTTGAATTAGTTGCCTTCATATAAATTGCACATTCTTGATCAAAAGACTTTGCCAAGAGAACAAGATTATGTGGTCCAAGTCATGGATCTTTAAACAGTAGGGGTTGGAGGAGAGCAGTTTCCCTTGGAATAGTTTAGGACTGGCAGGTTCTGTAAATATGTATAGTTTGTGAAGGAATACAGATATAAATGCATATTAAGTTAACAAAGTGCTTTGGGCTGGGACATAAGTTATTATGGTATATAGAGCTTAAATAAACATAAGGGAGGAGAATGTCATGGCAGAATGACATCCAAGAATGGACTATATGTAATAATACAATTATAAAAATGTTCTTTCACGAATTACAGCAAATATACCACACTAATGCAAGGTATTACTAATAAGGTGGTATATAGGAATTCTGCATCTTATACATTTTACGCATGACTCTTCTGTAAACCTACAACTTTCTCTAATAAAAAAAAAATAAAAAAAATAAAAAAAGAATGATATCAGAGCCAGGAAAAAAAACCTGAGTCTGGAAAGCATAATGGTAATTTGAAGAAAGACAGCCAAGGTAGAAGAAAATATGAAGCCATAAAAATATAAAACATATCACATTCTAGGAACTGCAAGCTGCTCAACACAGCAGGTGTATGAGGGGTTGGGTGGGGCAGAAGGGGTGAAACAAGAGGTGAGCCTAGCAAGAAATGAAGAAGTGAAAGCATAAAGGGCCTTAATATATGCAAAGAGGTTCTGGCTTCATCTCCTGTGTGACAGGGAGCTAATCAAGGTTAAGTAGTGGAGCAATGTGGCCATGCTTGCATTTTATAAAGATCTTTCCAGAATCAGAATGAGGGATACTTTTTCAGTGAGAGAGCCTGGAAACTAATTGTAATAGTCCGGGTGAGAAGGGATGAAGATCTAAACTGAAATGAGAGCAGTAAGGAGGAGAGTTGGAGACTGACATGAGAGACAACAGGACTTAGTTAACAGATTGCTTGCGGAGGGTCAGGAGGAAGACAGAGGCTACACAGGTGAAAGCCTGAGCCACATACATGTGGGTAAAATACGGAGCTTCATACAATAAACACAGTGACAGCATTATTATACTTGGAAATACTTGCTTACCAAAAGAGCTCGTGAAAGATCAAAAATTAACTAAATAAATCATCGTCTAGAACTTGGGCCAGAGATAGAAAAACGCAAAACAAAATACTTTTATAAACTAAGATAATTTTATAGACACAAACCTGAGTAAATATTTTGATATTACAACAAGAATTCTGTCATCAATGAGTAATCACTTAAAAACATTTAGTAATAATAATTATGCTTAATATTTTGAAAAGATACATTCATCCTCTCATTTAATCCTCACACTATTTCTCAGAGGTAATTAATAACACCCCATTTTACAGAGGTGAACTCAGAAGGCATAGAGGGGTTAAGAAACTTCTTCAAGCTAATAATTGGTAGAGCTAGTATTTCCTTGTTTGCTATAGATATTAATAAGACAGAGTCCCAGCATTTGAGTAACTTACTGTCTAAAAGGAAGAGATATAAATAAATGAATCATGTAAGGTCTATGCTAAAAGTAAGTATAGGGTACATTCTTAGAGGATCACAGAGGGGTAGTTAATAATACCTTATTACATGAAAAGACTCAGGAAAGGTTTCCTGGATCTTGGCCAGAAGATGGGCCTTTACCAGAGCATTCAGGTAGAGGAAAAGAGTAAGACGGGCTCAGGATATTCAAGAAATTGGGAGAGTTCAGGATTTTAAGAAAGCAGGTGTGGAAAGCGCAGAACAGATTAGAGATACGGGGGGGAGGAAGGCAGGCTTCAAATTGTCGTGGGCCTTACTAAAGGCCAAGATAGCAGTTCTCAAAGTATGCTCCATAGATACCTCTGGATGTCCAAACTATTTTCAAAATAATATTAAGGCATATTTGGCATATATTTTCTTGAAAATGAATGGAGTGATCTTGTCACTTTAAAGTAAACAACTGATAGTATTTGTTTCCAATGATAAAATTCAAGTTTTCAAGAGAAAATTAGAATTTTGGAAAACTTGTGTGCACTAATGTGATCTTGATAGCTGCCCAATATTTGACACTTTTCTGATGAGATTTGGAGTGATATCAATGGATGCGATTTTTTGATATTGCATAATGAAATGCATCAACATTTGAAATATCTGCATAACTCAGTAAACCAGTATTTTCCAAATAACCAAAATATGAAGCCACAAATCATATATGGGTAAAAATTCCTTTCAAAGTGAAAGATTGAGCAATGGATTTTTATTTAACAGACTACAAACTTTATTAGTATGATTTCAGATTACACATCACATCTACCCTTTAAGAAACTACCATTTGTGAGATTTGGTATACTATCAAAGATAAATATCCACAATTATCTGGAAAACATTATTTAAATATGTTCTCCTTTTTCAACTGCATCTCTCTGTGAGGTATGATTCTTGTCAAAACTTCCATCAAAACAACATATCGCATAAGATTGAGTGCAGTGGCAGATATGAGAAGCCAGCTGACTTTTACTAAGCTAAATATTAAAGATATGTACCAAAAAAAA
>JAQZBX010053485.1:0-18883 GCA_029593785.1 Cabassous unicinctus | reverse complement strand
CAGCTCTCCGTACGGGCCAGCTCTCCACACGGGCCAGCTCTCCACGCGGGCCAGCACTCCACGCGGGCCAGCACTCCACGCGGGCCAGCTCTCCACGCGGGCCAGCACTCCACGTGGGCCAGCTCTCCATGCAGGCCAGCTTGCCTTTCACCAGGAGGCCCTGGGAATCGAACCCTGGACCTTCCATATGGTAGATGGGAACCCAATCACTTGAGCCACATCCATTTCCTGGATTTTACTTTAATGAAACTTTTATAGCCTACTTTAAGGTAGAAAAGTGAGTATACCATCATGATGAAAAAATGTAGCCTCTGTAGTCAAAATGCCTCAGTTCAAATCTTTCCTCCATAGCTTACTAATTTTTTGTCCTTGGGTAAGTTACTAAAGTCCTTAGGGCTCAGTTTCTTATATATTCAGGGGTTCATAATAGGGACTTCCTCATAAGAGTGTCGTATAGACTAAATAAGATCATGTAGGCAAAATATGTAGCACAACCTCTGGCTCATAGAAGGTGTTCAAGAAAAGTTATCATTTATTATTATTTTTTAAAGATTTATTTATTTATTTCTCCCCCACCCCTCATTGTTTTTCATTTGCTGTCTGCTCTCTGTGTCTGTTCATTGTGTGCGTGCTTGTCTTCTTTTTAGGAGGCACTGGGAACCCAACCCGGGACCTCCCATGTGGGAGGGAGGCACCCAACTGCTTGAGCCACCTCCGCTCCCATATCATTTATTTATTATTTTTTAAAGATTTATTTTATTTATTTGTCCCCCCCTGCCCCCCGTTGTTTGAGGTCACTGTCTGTTCTCTTTGTCCATTTACTGTGTGCTCTCTGTGTCTGCTCGTCTTCTCTCAGGAGGCACTGGGAACGGAACCCAGGACCTGCCACGTGGTAGGCGGAAGGCCAATCACTTGAGCCACATCTGCTTCCCATCCATATCATTTGTTTTTAACTAATATTTGCTCTGACAATTTTTACTTATTCTTCTTACTTTACACATTATGGCATTTCATTGGTTCTTCTGGGAACTTGATTCATGTGAACTGGAAATCTTGTTAATTTTATCATCTTCTCTTATAACCATTCTAGGTGTTACTTTCTCCAATTTCAAAATATGGAGTTTGATTATAATCTCTAGATCCCATTCTATGCTAGAATAGTTGAAATTCCAACTTTACTTAATCTAGCTAATGACAGATACAACTGTGATGAAATGAATTTTCTTTTTTCCCATTAGATGGTATAGCACAACCTAACAACATGACATGCAAAAGTTTCACCTCTATAATGAACAAATAATAGGAGGATCCAGTTGGGGGTGGGGATTTGGTTTTACTGTAATTGAGAATTGAGGTAAATGACTTGAGGCTTGGAAACAGAAATGTTAAGGAAATGCATTAAACTGAATTCTGGTTCTGTTCATATATGTAGGCCTGGAAGGCAAACAACGTAGAACCATATAGTTGTGGTAATAGTTTGACTTTTCTCAATTGATTCTGTAAAAAGTTCTGTATCTTTCCTTCATTATGTTAAAAACAATCTATGAAATGTTTTATAGAGACAATATTTATGCTTTGAATCTCCATTCTGTATTAAAGTTTACAAAATATATTAACCTACAAAGTAACCCACAAATTCTGACATTCTCTTCCTAGGGGAATGAGAGAGGGTCTTGCATGCTGCAGGTTGTCTGACCGACGTGACAGTCTAGGTGCCACTGTGGCTGTGGTCACTGTCTTGAAGTGTGTCCCTCGACCCTAATGAGACTTGATTGGCTGTTTTTGGATGCACTAGTGTAACAACCACAGAGGACATTAGAAAGGGAGCCATGTGTTTCCTGCTAAATGCAGCCCCAACGTCTCCCTCAGATTTGTGAAGCAAGCCACTGAGTACTTCAGTGAGACTTCAGGAAAGAGTTCTAAGAATCACTAAGGGATGGACTTTGAGGGTTAGAGGATCAGAGTATTCACCAAACCTTATTTAGGCAAACTATACAGACACATTTTGATCTGCAAAATACCAATATAATGTTTTAGAAAAAGAGCCTTAAATGACAAGCTTACTGCGGCGTAAGATGAGGGGCGCCGCCTCTTTTATTTGCTTAGTCTGATGACCTTGGCTGCACTGGTCAAATCAGCTGCACTACTGCCAGGGCTGCCGTACGGCTGCGAATCCAGGATGCAGCCCTGCAGAGTTTCATTAGCTCTGTTGAGGAATAAGATTTGGAATGTCCTTTAAAAACATTTCTGTTTCTGTCTGGAACTACAAGGGGGAGTAGAGAGCCTAAATGATTTTCAGATAGCAACCATTTTTATAAGACATTTTTTCATTTATAAGGATTTCTAGTGACTCTTTGGGTCCACAAGCTGCTTCTTCACTCTATATTAGTCCATCCAAATAGAGAATTCAGAATTAGGTAGGTCCATCTTGGCAAATGGAATAGCTCGAGTCCCAACCATAGTCTGTATTCACCTCTGTTACAGCATACATAAAGTATTTATTTATATGTATGTTTTACTACACCATGATTATTTTAAGAACATAACTGTTTTACTCATCTTTGCATTCCCACTAGTACAAGTAAGCCTGACATTAAATAGATATTCAGCATACACTTGTTAAATAAATAATGAAGAGGTAATTACTTGAAAATCAGATAAAGTTCATTTTGGACATGATTTGCAATTGTTTAGGTGCTATTAGAAAGTAATATGGGGGAGTGGTTACTCCCTCAGGGGTTGAGCGCCTGATTCCCATGTACTGGGTTCAATCCCTGGTATCTCCTTAAAAACAAAAAAAGTAATATGTATATCAAAGTTTTCCAATGAAACGGCAAATATCAACATAAAGTATCAAATATCATACAAAACGCCTTTCTAGGGAATATTTATTACTATTTCAATTCAAGATGCTATACAAATCTTTTCACGCGTGATTAAAACCTTGAACTTAAAGCCAGCATGCACAGATTTATGTGAACTTTTAACCTTTTTCTTCTCAGCAGTTTGGGTAGGCTGGCTGTATTGGGTTCTGTTACTTGTAACTGGAAGCAGATCCTTGATTTGAACATAAGTGTCTAGTGATTTTTCAATTTGGTAAACATTTGTGGCTTATGTTCCTAACTGCTGATCAGGAGAGAATTGCATGAAGAGAGGCTGATATATTGTGCAGTAACCAGTGTTGACAGTGCTTTCTGCTTTCTAGACCCATGGGGTACTTTTTAAAAGGATATACATCTGGGACGGAAACAGCTCTTCAGCTGCTGGCTAGATTCAAATAACAGTTCATTTAGTCTATATTTGAGCATTTTTGAATATTTTAATCAAAACTGTGACTAAATTTGAGCCAATTGGATCCTCTTTAGAATTTGAAAATATTATTATCCAGCCTCCCACGGAAGAAAAAAATTTTTTTAAATTGCTTGTCTCTTTGTAAACTTAGCATTGGGGCCAAGTATATGAAATGCCACAATATTGAATATCACGGAAACTTATAAGTCAAATATTTGCTTTTTAAAAACAGTATCAAATAATTGGCTTTAAAAAATTACTTAACTAAATTAACTGAATCAACCAGTTGTTTTGGTGTTAGGAAGACACAACTGGATTATCCCATCCTAGGTAATGATTTATCTGATAGATTTTTGGCTGAAGTTCATCATATTTATTTAATCCTTACCAAGGCTTCAATATTTTGACCTTGTAGACACAGCTGTACTGATATCACTGAGATTCTAGCATCATTTTTTTTTGTTGTTCTCCCCCCACCCCATGGCTCACTCGTCTGTTTGCTCCTTGTTTTTGCTCATTATCTGCTTGTTGTCTGTTTGTTTCTTCTTTAGGAAGCATGGGGAATCGAACCCAGGACCTCCCATGTGGGAGGTGGGCACCCAACTGCCTGAGCCACTTCTGCTCCTGTAGCATCATTTTTAGCAGTTGCTTTTTTCAAAGTTTTGGGTAGATACTAGTGTTTCATTTTAGGAAGGTGGTAAGTTAATATTTTGATGGTTAATTGAGCTCAAGTATTTTGAGCTCTTTTGGAACAAAGTAACATTGTTAGGCATAATGCTGATGCATGAAGGGCTGGCCCTACAGAGGGCGTGGAAGGAGGGACAGTCAGTGTCCTTAATATAAGCTTACATAGCTTAACACCTAAGACAGCCGTCCCCACGGACAGCCGTCCTGCGCCTTCCTTCACCTCTCAGTTAGGTCCAAATAGTTTTTCACACATTTCCTTCACTCTACCGTAATCATTTTTCTGGAAGCTGGGTTCACGGTTTTCCCTCAGGTGATAGCCCATTCATCCATACAGCCAGCTGTAGGCTTCCATACCACGAAGGTGTTAATCTTTGGAGTTCACCAGGTCCTGGTTACACCAGAAAGTAGGACGGTCACTGTTTTTATAGGAAAAGCAATTTAGCTTTGGATAATTTAATCCAGCTCTCATTTAAGAATATTAATTATTTTTTGAAGATCAAAGAGAGGCTGTTGGTATGTGGTAACTTTTCAGTTAAATTTACGATCAGCAGAAGCAACTGGTGTACTTTCTACCCAACTGGTCTCCAAAGGGTAGAAGAGAAAAACACTTGGGCATTGATAGATGGCACTTTCATTTCCTAGGGGAGCCACGGAAAGTACAGTAATATACCAGTAAGCATCTGACAGGAAAGAATGGCTGCAGTGTTTCTAGTTAAATGTAAACAATAATTCACAATATTGAATAGAGAGTCATTTATTTTGGTAACTATTTTCTCCAGGATTTTAGGCTAGCCACTAGAAATATTATCCAAGGATATCTGTTCAAGGACATACCTTACAAAAATGGTCAACTATTCCTTAATGTTTATTTCTCTGGTTTATGTCTACGGTCAAGGACTAAAAAAAATCAGACCTACCAACGTTTATAAAGCATGGCTTATTGAAAGACGCTCCTTAGGACCTGCAGTTCCATGAACTGAACTGTGAACAATGTGTGGCTTCAGGAGTGATTCACTTACTGTGAGCTGTAATACGGCTTAGGTGGCCAGACCATAACAGTTATCATAGCACTACACCCTCCAGATCTGTTTTATATATATCTATGCTTTTTTATTTTTTAAAGATACTTAGGTTACATAAATGTTACATAAAAAATATAAGGGATTCCCTCCCCCTCCCACACTTTCCCACATTAACAACATCCCTCATTAGTGTGGTACGTTTGTTACAATTGATGAACACATTTTGGAGCATTGCCCCTAAGCATGGATTATAGTTTACATTGTAGTTTACACTCTCTCCCACACAGTTTTCTAAGTTATGGCACAGATCTGTCTTAATTTAGGCTATTACCCAATTATAACTTCAGAAGATTAATGCCGTGGTCAGAAAAAATTGTGCATTCTCTACCCTTAATGGCACGTGGATACGTATCTAAAAGAGGTGAGAGTATGAAAACAGTAGTGTTAACAGATTATATGTCGCGAATATTTTGCTGAGAATAATGGATTTTTATTTAGATTTCAATGAAAAACTCATTTTTCTGTTTGAGAGGATTCACAGCGGATCTCCTAGGAGATGCAGGGAGAGATGAGCCGGCCTTTCCCAGGTCTCTTCCTACCTTTCCAGGTAGGAGATGCTCTGGAAGAGGCAGCTCCCTGGGGAATACAGGGTCACCTCTGATTCCAATGGCATCTGGTAGCTGCCTGGGCGGGAGATAGAGCATGTAGACAGTGGCACATTTTAGACCCCGTGAGGTCTCAGGGGTCCCTCCTTAACTTCCTGATAACACTGTACATCAGGTGAGAGGGATAGGGAGTGAGGAGGAGAGAAGGAAGGGGGCACATAATATTTTGAACCAAATAATTATATACGGAGGTAAAACAAAAGAAAGTTGCTTCACGCAGACATATCAAAAAGTCCTTGCAGGCTTATTTGTTAGAGTGTGCATATGTGTGCATGTAATAATTTTGGCTAGAGGATAGTACGTATAATGTGAGGACATCACCAGCAGTTCCAGTTATTCTTTATCGTGACAATGATGCAGTGACGTTCGTAAGAATTTTATAGTTTTATAAGGGCACTTCAACCCAGGAGAAGAATGCAAATTTAAAAAAATTGTATGTTTTTCTCCCTTTAAAAAATTCCATTGATCTTTTATAGCAAATAAAGGCTCAAAAATGGTTATTGCAAAAGTCCATAAGCCAACTAATCAATGACAATCGGCAGGATTTTTATTTTTAATCTTTAGGAAAATATCAAGACACATTCCAGCCTCTCACACAATTTGTTGGTTAAGCAGTTGGTTTGCAAAACACAGTTATTTCACTTACAGAAAGAAAGAGAAATGGTAACACAACTTTAAGTTTTGATTTCAGAATACATGTGCAAAAAAGAGGTGTGTGTGTGTGGAGGTGTCTGTACAGCATGCCTGTGATGAAATCTTTTATTGTCAAACTTTAAAGAAACGTTTGCTAAAACCTCAGATACCCAGATTCAGCGTAGCCAAGGTCTCAGACATTGTTCTACGTTTCTGGACGGGAGTGACATGCGGTAAACAGAACACGCAGAGCCTCTTAGCGCTCCACTAGCAGGCACTGTTGGAGCATTTTCACTCACGCTGCCCGGACGTGGGCTGACAGGGAACAGTGGCTTACATCAGTGAGCACAATCGCATAGCAACAGACACCAAAACAGCCCCCATCCCAAGCCCTGTCCCACAATCAAGTCTTTAAGGAGAACAAAGGCTGACAGTGATGAATCAGCAAGCAGCCCCTTGTCTCCGGCTGCACGTGTTCTCAGCAGCCTCCTGCGGCGGCAGCCGGGCCACCGCAGCAGCCCTCTACTCGGCTAATTTCAAATGCTGCCCCGTCTACACAGCGCCCTTGTGCACGTGCCTTGACTTGTCCTCTGAGCCTGGCAGACAGGGCGTGTGGAGGTAGTAAGCCGCTACCCCTGCACCTGCTTGCTGGAGCACATTCAGAGACGGGCTGACACACCGAGGAGGCGCTGTTTTCTAGGGGAAATCTTTGAAATCTGCTTGTTTCCCTGAGCAACACGATGATAACTTGATATAATTTAGTTGTGTAGTCAACATAAGATACCTTCAATACTGTGCCTAAATAAAGATAGCATCTATGTTGACAAAGCAGCATGCTTTGGAAAGTAATAAAAACATTTTTAGAAATCCTCTCTCTGGTAATTCTGTTGCACAAGGAGTTGTGATGGTAACTAGCCTTGTCATTTTATTCAATGCTGCACCTTCTTAGGAGTTTGCATTACTTGACTAGGCATTATTTATGATCTCAGCTGGTCACACCATGGAATATGGATTCCTCTTAATAGAAAGACTTGAGGGTTCTTTTTTTTTTTGTCTTTCAACATGCATACATCTCTGATAATAGCCATGTTGCCTATGAACGAGGAGGTTGGGTGGAAGGAAGAGTAGCTCTTAGACACGGGTTTCTGGGACGTGAGGGCAAGGGGTAATTGAAATTTAAAAAATGACCAAGGGAAGTCAGTTATGTGACAAGAAGCATTGTTTTTCCAATAACAAACACCACATCTAACAACAACAACAGAATGAGATAACCCTAGCGAGTCTTGGTATTTAATAACTTTTCTTTTTAAACTAGACAGAATTAAGTGTCAGGTCTACAGCAGTTCAAGTATATGGTATTGAAACTAGTATTTCTACAATATCAAAACAACGGCACGTTAAATCCAGTCACAAAGCTGAACTACGCGATTCCCCCGGTGTTCTCTGCTCCGTGGCAGCTGTGACTGCTCTAAACCGAGTTCTACTCGCTGAGGAAAGGGAACGACAATGACACCCCACAAACAAAAGGCCACCTTGGCATTGGTAACTGAACCTTCGCACGAATGCGTGTGGCGGGGACGTGACAGCGCTGACTCCTGTGAAGGCCGAAGCGGCCCGTTAGGGAGCCCCTCTCAGAAAACGGGCGCCTTTTAACTGGAGCCTCCTGAGGTCAGCATGTGGAGCCGACAAGAGTGGCCTTTGAACCGTGAAGGGAAACGGCGATGAGCTCAGGAGGAAGGCTTTCAGGGTCTGACATGGTCTCAGACTATGTTCTTAGAAACCAACCAATCTGACGATTTTTGACTCATTTCAACTTGTGGTGAGGCAGGTCAGCCAGGGAAACGAGGAGAGGACGAGCCACTACACGGCCGACAGACGGCAGGCCCGACAGACGGCATGCCACGCCGACAGACGGCAGGCCGACAGACGGCACGCCCGACAGACGGCAGGCCGACAGACGGCAGGCCGACAGACGGCACGGCTGCAGGACTTTGCTGAGACCTTGAGCGTAACCTTGAGGTCCCAGCTTCTCTTTCCGGGCACTCCCCTTGGCCCCGGATATTCCAAACAGGCCTCACCAGTGGCCCCACCACAGGCGGGCGACCAGGAACAGCTGGGGCCCTCGGCTTAGCACCAGCAAAGGGAGGAATAAGAAATAGTTTAAGAAGCGGCTGCCCAAGGCAGAGCTCGCTCTCTCCGCCTGGAGGGGCCCGCACCAAGTCTCAGTGTGTATTTCTGTCCTTCTCTCCCATTTCTCAGCAAGCTCTGTTCTTTCTCTCATTTCCCAATAAATTCTTTTTACTGGCCTAGCTAAACTGGCGTGTTCTTAAATTCATTTTTGCAACATAGGCAAGACCCTAGTTCCCCGTTCACTGGTGCTGTGCTCTAACTGGTTCTCTACGTATCTGTAGTTAGGGTGACTTGACTTCACAAAACACAAACATGCTTTAAAAACATTTTGCTTGAACTGACCTGCCTATCCCCAATCTTTTTCCAACGAGAAACTAAGCTTGTAACATTTGGGGGCTTATCTCAAAGTCTTAGGGCAAAGACCTAAACCAATTATAAATTAAGGGACTCTAAGATTTAGTGTAGATGGCACGGAATAGTAGAGCAATATTTCCAAATCACAGAGTATGCAAATCTCCAAAAAACTCAGTACATCTTTATTTGACTCATTAATTCATAAATAGCAATAATAGCTGCCATCTATTGGGAGCCTATTATGCATCAGTCACCCTATTGGGTGTTTTATACACCTATGGCATTTCACACGAGTAACAACCCTCTACAAGACGCCCTGTTAGTACCTCCATTTTGTAGGTGAGAGAACCAACATCTAGAGAAGTTAAACATTCATCTAGCTAGTAAGTGGTGAACCTAAAATCCACAAAGCCCTGCTGAAATGTCATTATGGGAAATGATAAGAAGCAACAGGCCTCTGGGATAAGACATCACCAGCGCAGGAACCTGAAGAAGTGTGGGGAGAGACATGTGGACCCGGGGGTCCTGAGGTTTGCAGGGAGCATCGCCAGGGGGCCACGTGGCTGGTGCAGGAGAGGGAGGAGGGGTCGATGAGCTCAGACGGGTGACGGGGAGGGAGGGCTGGGCGGCGGGACAATCCTGCAGGGCCCTGTAGGCAATTGTTAGAACTCCGGCTTCTACTCTGAGTGTTATGGAAAGCCGTTAGAGGCTTTTGAGCAGAGGAGTGACGTGACTGGATTTCTGTTTCCAAAGATCACTCTGGAAGCTGGCGGTGAAGAGACTGTGTGGGAATAAACTGCAGGCAGACCAGTAAGGAGCTACAGAAATAATTCTGGGGAGAGATGATGGTGGTGTGGAGCAGTGGAGGTGAGTGGGCAGAATCTGGGTAGACTCAGAAGGACGAGTCAACCGTGTGACTGGCTGGGCTGGGTGTGGCTGAGTGGCACCGCGGGTGACTACAAGAGTTCCAGGGGTTGGAAATAAGGAATTTGCCTTTGATATGTCAAGTTTATTACACATCTAGGTGGAGATGTCAGGAAGGCAATTTGATATGAGTTTGGAGTTTAGAAGAGAGATCAAAGCTAAAGATATAAATTTGGGAGTTGTCAGCATTCAGAAGGTATTTAAGGCTCTGAAACTGGATGAGCTCACCTAGGGAGTGAGTGCAGATGACGAAAAGAGGAGACCTAGGACTGCTTCAGGAGTCTGGTAGGGAAGAAGGCACCAGCACTGAGACAGAGAGCCATAAAAGAGGGGTGTCTTGGAAGCCAACCGAGCGTCATCAGTGGATTGAGGGCTGCTGATAGGCCAAGTAAGGTGAGAGCTGAGAGCTGACCACTGCACTTAACAATCTGGACAGCACTGATGGCTTTGACAGGGGCTGCTTCCGTGGAATGCTAGGATGGAAACCTGACTGGAATGGGATCACCACAGAATGAGAAGAGAGGAGGTGGGAGTCAGGGTTTCTGGAGAACATTCTGAAGGAGTATTGCTGAAAAAGAGAGCAGAACAATGGAGAGAGAGCAGGACGCATGTGGAGGGTAGTAGCAGTAGTATTTTAAGATGGGAGATTGGTTTGTATGCTTATGAGAATAATTTAAAGGAAAAATGGCAGATGCTTTAGTAATATAAGGCATTGCCCTTCTTTTATCTGCTTCATAATTGCTTTAATATACTGGTTTTGTTTCTATATGTTTGCTTATATAGCAAATAATGTTACTAATAAGTATTACTAGTGAAGTTTTAATAGTGCCAAGGAGAGTCTTTAGCTGTTAGCCTGTTGAGAGCCATAATTTTGAAAATAATATCAATAGGGCTTTGCAACAGGAAACTATTAACTTTAACTTGGGGTCTTCTGGGTGGAAATGCCTGCTGGATGTGCTCCAAAAATCACAGAAAAGTTTCTGAATAAAGTACAGTTAGAGCCACACTGTGGAAAAATGGTATGGAAAGAATTAACTATTCCCTCAGTTCAGATCTAACTCCTGGCATATCAACGTTTATTCTAGTTAAGGTAACCCAACTTTTTAGTTCCATAAAAATAAACTTAAATTCCTGTTAGAGCTACTTCAGCAGCTAAAGACTAGCAACAACGACAATAACAGAGATGCAGAAATAGACACCTGGCCACGTGCAGTGGATCGAGAAGCTGCTGGAAGAATAGGTCAAATTTAGAAGACTCTAATATTAGGGCAGGATCGTACGTCATGGCCCATTTTAAACTGTTGTTCAATAAAAAATCCAGCTGCCAGTTCCTAAATTTCCCTCCACATTCACGGCTGGAAAGCTGAGACTTCTGTTGTCCCTGAGTCTCCGCGCTGTGGAATTTATGCTAACCCGCTGCTACTCGCCCATTAATGAGGCTGCGGAGAGCGTCCAGCCCACGGCCCCGCACGCTCTGTACGCCGCGACTGGGGGAGCAAGCCGGCGAAGCGGAGCGCACGATGGTGGAAAGCTCTGCACACACAGGCCCAGCGGGGAGGGGGCCTCGTGACCCCTGCTTTACTTACTCTACTTCTAAACTGCAACCAAGGCCGACACAGGCTCCAAGACCTTGCCTGGGGACGCGTGCGAAAGGCAAGGCTTCCTCAAAACCCGTTGCTTCCCGCTGCCCACGCCTCTCCTCACCCCCTCGCCGCCCTCGTCTGCGCAGGAAGAGGGTCTGCTGCTGAGGCCCAGCTCCTGCTTGCTGTCCCCATTAGAGCCGCACGCCGCACAGCCTCCAACGTCCCCTTTTGGGGGCCAGAAATTGTCTGTTTTATGCCCAATTCCTCTTTTCCTCAGCTGGGTAGGTCAGTGCTTCTCAAACTTTAATGTGCATATAAATCACCTTGGGATCTTGTTAAAAGGCGAGTTTGATCCGGCAGATCCTGGGGATCTGCGTTTCTGTATTTCTAACAAGCTCCCGCGCAGCGCGGGTGCCACTGGCCGCAGACCTCAGCGAGTGGCCAGATGCCACTGGACTAAAGCCCAGGAGGTGGACTTCCGTGGACCAAGGTGAGGGATTAGTGCAGGACCACTTTCAGGTATAGTTCGTGCATTAACCAGAAAAGAGAATCAAGTGGGAACTTTCGGTCTTAATGGCAGCCTTTGAGGAGGGAAATTTTTGCCATAATGAGAGAGAGAGGCTATTACTACTTCTCAAATCAGATTACCATCAAGCCACCAGATGTCTGGAGCTAGATGGCAGAGGACCCAAAGCTCTCCTCTTGAAGTTTGCTCTCGACAGAACGGAGGCACTGATGCCATGTGGATAGAGGGGATAGGTTCTGGATCTAGTGATGATGGATCTAGGGGCATTTAGAGACTAAGTCTTATAAAAAAACTATGGTTTTATTCCCATTTTCTTGCGTGTGTGTGTTTAAAGAGCAGAGTTAAAGGTGACCGTTCTTAAATTTACCTCCCCACCTCTCAATCTAGACGCGTTACCTCTGGTACTTGTCGCCGTAGAGCCCTGGGGTTGTCCTCTTCCACGCTAGCCTGGGCACGCTCGGAGCAAGGACTGTGTCTGCTTACCATGGCCATCATCAGCGTACCTCACACACAGCAACAATCGCTAAATATTTGTTAAATGAATGGAAAAGTCGATGTTTTCCAGCTTTCGGCAACTGGTGCCTTTAGTTTCCCACTGAGGTTGAAGATAACCCACAGTGAGCCTCTGCCTCCTGGCTGCTCTGTGTGGGGCTAAGGCCCATGAGCAGCTCTGGCCATCGGTGTGTGAGCTGGCTAAGAATTCACTTGCCAATGCAAGACCCTGGAGAAGTGGCAACGCTCAGGGCAGGGGCTGCTCCATGGCCCCCGTTCCCTGGATGGCGATGAGGAGCAGAGCCTCGCTGCTCCCAGACAAACAGAAGGAACTAAACCTTGTGCTTTTGCCTTTGAGGGTTTGAGGCTATTTGTTACTGCAGCAGAACCTAACCTATTCTGATTAAAAGAGGCCACGGGGCCATGCCACGACCCGAGAGATGCCGGGCTCTGCCTGGTTCCCAGGCACGCACCCCTTCCTCTGAAGCTGGGTTTCTCGTGAGGCCCTGAACCAAGGTGCGAAGAGGCTTTGCCTTTGTTCTGAGACCATGTCTGCCCTTGAAGCTGGATGCCTGGCACGCACGGTGCTCGTGGCTGTGGCCTCTAGGGCAGGAGGCATGGTGGAGACACTCACAGAAAGCACAGGGGGAAAGCAGGAAAGTGGGAAGAAGAGGTGCTGCTACCAAGAGGGAGTGGACAAAAGGGCAGTTTTGCCGAAGGCGGCCAGAATAACCTCTAGAATGGAACAAAGTGACATCAAGGAGACTGCAAACTTCTCTTGGTTGTCTAAGGTTGGAGAAAGTTACGATATAGGATGAGCGTAAAAATGAAAAGTCTAGAGATCAAAAGCACAAAGCTGAGACGAAGGCCGGAGAAAAGCTGGTGAGAGCAGAATTTTAGGAAACAAAGACAGCGAGGGGAAGATATCCATACTTTCCCATAGCTGATGAGGAGTTCTCAGGGAGAAAACTTTAATTACTCCCTAATTGTCTGACTGTGGCCTCTCCTGAACTGGAAGTCTTAGTGATGCCAGACGACAGGGTTCTCATAGGCTTTTGGCAGATTGTCTTATGAAACCTCTTGGTAATCTGTAAAGTTTCAAACAATTGTTAGCTATTATTATCAAAGAATTTCTCTAATTTCCCACATTGCACTTTCTAGACCCTCCTGGTGTGTGGACTTGCTCATATGTCTGTCTACTGAGTAGCCTGGTGGTAGGTAGAGCTCAAAGAGTAATTAGAAGACCTGTTCTGGATTCCTATTGACTACAGAGAAAATTCCCAACTGTTTTGTAGGATAGCTATGTCTACCCTGCTTTGTTGGCTGCCACGTCTACCCGGTTTTGTAAGGCTGTTGTATATACCCAGTTTTCTGTGTCTAAGGCTAATTTTTGACCATTCTCAATCATTCATGTTATAGAACTTCCCCAAATAGTTCTCCGAATCGTTCTTGCCTTTTGATGACCCTGTACTTTGTACGTGGACTTTGTACATGTCATGCCAGAGGCTTGGGATGCCCTTCCACCATGTCTCCCTCTGCTCGCCTCTTACTCAGCTGTCAATACCCAGCTCTGATGCCACTTCGGAAGCCTTTGCCTGATCAGATTGGTCACATCCTTCTGCGTGTCACACAGTGCTCTGGCCAAGACTCTGTTATAGCCTCTGATGACAACCTCCACAAAAAGAAAGAGCGGGCAAGGCTCGGCTAGCGTACTGGGGGCGTGCAATGTGCCAGATGCCACGAGAAGCACTGCACACAGACGACCGCACTGAATCCTCAGCAAAATCTTTCCTAAGGCAATGCTGTTGTTATTCCCATTTTACAGAAGAGGAAACTGATTCAGGGAGGTCGAGTAACTGGACCCGGTTACACGGCTGGCTGGCAGTGAACTGGTTCCCCACGCCGTGCTCACTCCACGGCCATGAGCGGAACCACCCCCGGGTCCAGCACTGTTACGATGTGCTCACTTGTTGCTCTCCACCTCCCCCAGTGGACTAAGCCTAAAAAGAGGACTCTTACTTTAGTCAGCAGTTATGTGTAAGCCCTCAACGTTTGCCAAAGGAAAAGATAAGTGAATTGCTGTTTTGAGTAAAATCATGGCGTAAGCCCTGAAAAAACCCTGAAACATGAATATCCCCTGTAAAGTGAAGTCATGTGCACCACCCAAGCGAGACAATGGTTGTGTTTGACGTGGATCCTCGATGGTCATTTTTCTGGCTCTCATCCCCTTAGCAACGCCTCTGAGAACATGAGCTTCTGACGCGGGGAGATGACACATGTGACACGCACCGAACCGTCCTTCCTGCAGGGCTAGTTCACCCAGTCAGCGGCCTACAAACAGGCCGTACAGTGGAACAGAACACGTAAGGGGACCTTACTATTCCAATCTAGTGGAGGGAAAGGGACAGAAGGCACGAGGTATGGCACAAAGTAGGGTGGCCAGGGAAGAAAAACTGCCTACATGGCACTCTGGCTGATAAGTAAATAAAACAGCTCATCAGGTTGCCACTGAATCTCTAATACCTAACACAGTCCCTGGCACAGAGTAGGTGCTTCATCAACATTTCATGAATGGGTAAATAGATAAACAAATGAATGGACAAGCTTGTAGGAAGCTTTCTTTTCTACCTCCAGGAAGCTGGAGTCTGGACTGGAACTCATGGGGGATGAACTGAGAAGCCAGGCTCCGGGCAGCAGCTGGGACCCATGAGCGCTCTCAGCCAGTACCCACTGAAGGGCTCCTTGTGCCTCTGGCTTTTCTGGCTGAGGTGGCAAAGGCCAGGATTGAGCTGGTGGGGCTGTGATCACTGAAGAAACAACCCTGGGAACACACCTCACATTCTCATTTATTCCCTCACGCACTCAGCAAATTTTCGGAGTGCTATTCGAGCTGGGTGCTGTCTAAGCACTTCACATACGCTATTCTCTAACCGTCACAGTAACTCCAACAGGCATGTGCCACTGTGGTCCCAGTTTTACAGAGGAGGAAGCTGAGGCTCAGAGCAGGGACGTGAGGCCTCAGGCCACGCGGTCTGCGGCTGAGATCTGATTTCAGTCAAAGCCTCCAGTTACTCTGCCTTTACTCGTCTCTGACCTTAAGGAACTCAGTGCAGCAGGACAATCACCTGGCGAACGGACAGTAACTCTGACCGGGAGGAGACGGCGTGCTGCGTCTTGCCGGAAGGGTGGGGGCTCATCGGGGGCCTCTAGAGGCTCCGGGGTGAGGGGCATATGCCGCATTCTTCTCGACTGCTCCTCAGTGTGTGGAAAGGGCCCCTATAAACAGGGCCCAATAACGCCCAGCTTCCCGAAGCTCTCGCTGTTTCTCATTTGACCGAACGTAGGGAGAACTGTCCACACGTTGAGCAGAAGCATTGCGACAGTATTGGACGCTCTGCTCTGGACCCTGAGCATCTGAGCGGTGTTTGACTCCTGCATCGGCGCCCACCCGCCACAGCACCTCTTCACCCGCCCTTCCCTCCGCTGCAGACTCTCCTCTCCTTTTCATAAACACAGCACCATAGTTTCCTCTCTCCGGCGCCTGGCTGGCTCTTACTCGTCGTTCCAGGTTCAGTTTAAACCTCACACAAGGCTAGGTTAGGTCCCCGCTGAGCCTCTGAGCAGGACGCTCATCCCACGTTCTCTGCCGCTTCCCTTAATCGTCTGCCATGCCCTCTGAACGTGAAGCCCGTGGGCGCCCAGGACTGTCTGCTCCTGGGTTCAGAGGTCTGCAAAGGGCCTGGCACACGACAGGCCCTTAGTAAATGTTGTGGGACGGATAAGGGGACCCTAGTTGATGTCTTCTCCTCGCTGAAAGAAAAGCTGAATCTTCAGTGGAGCCTGCAATCTAGACAGCAGATTCAAATGGAAAAAGGAAGGATAACAAAAAAAAGATGTTCTGAGAAAAAGGGCAACTGCTGCATCCTTTACCGTACCTCCAACACTTCTGCAAAATATAATCGTTTCCCAGATCTGATCAATAGCACCATCTGATTTTCATATAATCTCAACACACGGGCCACTTTGTAAAAAAAAAAGTTATAAAAAATTATTATTCATCACATTCAGGGCAGTGCTACTCTTTGCCAGATTTATGGCGTCTAAATCACACAGAAAGGAAATCCTCAAAGTCACAGGCATCCTCTTTCCAGGCCCCACTTATTATATTCTAAATATTCTGAGTTGAATTTTACATTTTTAAGTGGATCAATTTTCCTTTTCAGTCCAAAGGATTCTGAAATTTGCAACATCTGCCTGGGAAGTGAAGAGTGAAACACTTTTTTAAAGATCAAGGAATGAAAAAAAAAACATTTGGTTGAGGACTGTGGATTTTCAATTTGTTCCACATGAGACTATTTCAGGAAATTACCTTTTAACTGATGCTCATCTTGTTTGTTCAGTAATATTCCCTTGAAAGGGGATGCGACTGTGATCTGAGAGATTTTTACAATGTAAAAATTCTACTAGTCCGTTTTCTGAGGACAGTATCCAGGTTTCCAGTTCTTTGCCTTCTGAGAGTGACTCTTTACCTATGTGGGAGACGAATTTTCTCCAAGTCACATTTAGTCAAAATTATGTTTCTCTGAGGACAAACTTTATCTATGATCGCCCAGATAATACAGTTTTCCAGGTGCTGGACATGGGTCAAGGACGGTACTAGAGCAAACTCTCAAGAGGCAGCTCTGTCCTGCTCTCCCCAACCCCTGGGCTGGAAATTCCCGCCATTAGTCATTTGCCAGCTTAAAGCTCTGGCTTTCCGACCACGTTCAGTGCAGCCTTAAAGTTTGGTGTGCTGCTTTGAGGAAGGAAAGGAGGTTTAAGGGGCTGAGAATGAGCTCAGTGGTCACATCCAGACTCTCTTCCACGTCAGGCAGAGCACGGTGGGCTCCATTTGTTTTGAGATGTTGGGGGACCACAAAATATTATTTTTGGAGAAAGTGTTCTGCTACTCATTTTATTTGTTTATTTCACAAATGGACTCTAAAATTCATATGGAGGGATAAGCGTCCAAAAATCGTCAGCATATTTCTGGAAAAAAAGAAAGCTAGGCTACAAGGAATGTGAAGACTTATAAAGCCTTGTAATTTAAACAATGTGAATTGGCTTTGGGAGAGACAGATCAGTGAAGCAGAAAAAATAGAATAGAGAGTCCAGAAATAGACTCTCACGTATAGGGAAATTCTAGTGAGAGTAATGACATTATAAATCCGTGAGGAAAGAACAGAAAATTTAATAAATGGTGCTGTGACAACTGTCCATCCAAATGGGGGAAAACAGATCTCTACATTATGGCATACTCCAACATAGAATTATAGCCGAAATTCCATCAACACTTCCGGCAAAACAGCTCAAAACTCAAGCTCTCTAGATGGAGGAGATCATTCAGGCCTTACTGAGGGCTCGATGGTGGCTCGGTTCCCAAGGAAGTAGATGGCTGACCTGACAGAGAACTGCCACTTAGAGTTAAGCCAAGCAGACAGAAGGCTGCAGGGCAGTTATACAGCTTCAAGAGTGCTAATCACAGCTGGGAACCCAAGGACACAACAAGGCCTGAGGGCAACGGTGCCAATGATGCTACAGATCTCATTTTGAGTTCTACCAACTTCCAATCCCTGCCATTATAAGGGTGAATGAAGAAATATTCCTGCATCCACTTCTTCCCCCTCTGGAACTGTTAGCGCATACCTAGTTTTGAAAGAGGCAGTACACCTAGAGTGTAAGAGTTTGCTTGGAAGTCATCCGAACCTGGCTTTGAACTGTGGATCTGACCCTTACTTATATGCCTTGGGGACAAGAGTAACACCTACATTTTCTGGGATTACTATGAGGATTAAACAAGGTGATACATGTAACAAACATAGCATAGTGCCCAGTATATATAAGTGCTTAACAAATGGGTTAATCACTTTTGGCATTTTTTCCTATATAACACTTTGTAATGTTTCTTCTCTCTTAATTTAATTTATATTTATTGAACATCTACTGCATATCAAACCTTGTAAAAGGTAATTTTACACATTTCATCTCACTTAATCTTGATAAGAACCTATGAAATAGGTTTCGTTATCCCCATTTAACAGTTCTGTGTATATGAATTATCTCTCCAATGAAACCATAAACTAGCATTTTCCTAACTATGCTAAAAAGCAATGGGTTCATGAGATTTGAAAAGTTATTTTGCTAAAAAATACAAAGAGAGAGAGAATTAAATGGTTAAATAAGTTTGGGAGATTTGGGGTAAAACAAACTAATCAAGTTTCCTTACTGCAGGCCATCTCAAGGTCATTGATATGTTAACTGATATTGATAATTTCAAAAAGGGGGTGTGGCAGCTTGACATTATTTTTGTGAATCCCCAAAAAAGAGAAGGATTATGTTTGTAAACTGGTCTGTTCCTCTGGGTGTGAGGCCCTTTGATTGTAATAGATTTACCTGACATGTGTATCACATTACCTGCTAAGATTAGGGCTTTGATTCAACCACGTCAGTAGCGCGTGACTTAGGGTTGATTTCCTGCCCCCTTGGTGGGCTGCTATAAATGGACACTCAGTCTAGAAATCACATGGGAAGAGAGAG
>JAQZBX010053484.1:7362-18972 GCA_029593785.1 Cabassous unicinctus | reverse complement strand
GGAAAAAAAAAAAAACAATGTGTATGGACCTGGACCAAGCTAAGTCCTCAATAAAATATTAGAATCTGGTACCACTATGTTGTTCTTATTTTACAGGTAAGGAAACTAGACCCAGTGAGGTTAATAACTTGTCCAACAATGATTAGGTGACAATGTCAAAATAGTCTTTCAGCATCATTATCTAAGCGTATTCCACTAAACTACTTCATCAAATGGTGCCCAAAATGTATGGAGGTGTCCATCCTCACCAGGGCACAAAATACTCTTTCTCTGTATGAGTTAGGATACAGCTGCTATAAGAAATGCAAAATAGCAGCATCTTAAACAAAATAGGAGTTATTTCTCCCTCATGTAACAGTCAATGTGCAAGCTGTCTGCAACTAATAATGTCTCTATGGTGTTGGGAACGCAGGCTCTTTTGATTTTGTTCTGCGACCCTCAGCAGGCAGATTCCATTTTGTAGCTACAGCTCCTGCCACCATGTTAACATTCCAGCTTACAGAAAAAGGAGAGGATGGCTGAGTAAAAACCCCTTTCATTTAAGGGCACAACCCAGAAGTCACACAGATCACTTCTGTTCACATCACAGAATTTAGTCACCTGGCCACACCCAGCTGTAAGGGAGTTCAGCAGTCATGTGCCCAGCTAAAACTGGGGGTTCTCTTACTAAAGGAAAAGGAGGGACAATGGGCAGTCTCTGCTACACTCACCTCTTATGTCTGGGCAAAGTGAGTCAAGGTCCCAGGCTTCTAATCTGCACCAGGCCAAGTCACATGGGCTGGCTTCCCCTCCCCACCCCATGCCAGCAATCCACTGTGTTGTGCTTTTGTACTATGACATCTGTTACTGACAAAAGGACTCTGGTGTTGGGAAAGCAATCTGATAGGAAAAGCTACAATAGGAGATAGGGGTTTTGCATGGGAGGAAAGAGTTTCCCTTAAAGCAATTCCATTTTTTCTATGTGTAATATTAACTATGGGCGGTGAGAGAAACAGGAAACTATGTGACTTGCAGCTCCTGGAACACACAATTTAAAGGCAGCCCCCACCACATGGACATCAAGAAAAGAGAATTTCAGAAGCTAGACATTTGTCATCTTTCTTCATTTTTATATACCCAGCAACTAGGAGATCATCAGGCCAGCATAAAACAGCTAACACTTGTCTGGCACTTTACAGCTTACAAAGTGCTTCCACAGATTTTTACCTAATCTTTGCCAAAATCCCAGGAAATGATCATGATTGTGGTCCCCACTTCATGGATGATGAAATCGCAGCTCAATGGGCTGAATGAAATGCTACCCGAGAAAACATAGGAAAAGTCAGAGATGGGATGCAAATAATTTAGAGAAAGTTGAATGTGAAGAATTTCTATTGTGGCTAAGTCCTCTTTCCTTCTCAAGCTAAAGGTGCTTAATTTAACTTTTAAAATCTAATACTAATCATATTTCTGTAACCTATTTACTATTTATTCCTCAATGCTAGGGACCATAACTATTATGCACGTCATTAAATGTGTCAGATGAACTTACAAGACAAATCCTTTTCATATGTGCTCAGCTTCTTACCTAAGGTCTCCCTTCCCCCTCGTTGCTGCTGAGCCACTGGTACCAGCATAGTATAAGGTGTAGAGATAGGTCCAGATGAGGTTTCCCTCCATTTCTGTCTCCTAGTTTCCCAGAAAATCCACATTGGATTCCCTGATTATGGCAAACACTGGAGTGAGGTGAGAAATAGATGTAATGATGGGGTAAAGGATGAAGAATGGCTTGGGGTCATCTGTGGTGACTGAAATGAGCACTGGACTTGGAGTCAGGTCTAATAGGTCTAATCCTGGTTCTTCCATTACTTGCCAAGAGACCTTGGCAAAGTAACTTCTTTGGCTTCAATTTCTATCTGTAAATCAAGAATGACACCAGCTCCATCAAATGAGATACCACAAAGTTGCCCAGCATGTAGTAGACCCACAATAAATGTATCCATAACATTCTACAGCTGAACGAGATTTTAAAGGTCACTTAATCCAACACTTTCATACATGAAGAAACCGAGGCCCAGAGAGGTGAAATATCATTCCCAAGGTGACCCAGCTAGTACCCAGTACTAGCTCTTTCACTCCAACTGCCTCTCTAGCTGCAATTTTTTTTTTTGGTTTGAAAGCTTGGGAGATATTTCTCAGGAAGGTCTACAACAGCTGGCAGGCACTGCCCTCCCTGCACTGGTAGATTCTTCTCCTTTTCTGAGAATTCCCCTCTTCTCTTGAAGTGTCCATGGGAAGGCTCAGATGTAAAGAGAAACCAAACAACAGCTTTAAAAGTAATAATAAAGCATAAACTTCCTCTACCCAAATGCACATGTACAAAATAAATAGACCTGTAAGAGAGAGACCAGGCTCCTCCCATCCTGGCTGAGAGCTGCTTTGGGAGAGCAGGGCTGGGGTCTACTTCTCCCTGCCAGGATTATCCAGAGGCCAAATGGTGTGGAAGTGCCATGATGAGGCACGAATAAACCCCAGCTTCACAGAGGGGTGGGACCTCTCCCTGGAGCTCAGCATGGAAAGATGTGAGGGTACGGTACCAAAGAATGAGTAAATAATAAACAGAACCAAACAAGTCCCAGAGGCCTAAGGACTTAGGCTGAGGCTTGGGGAGCCCCAAGGGGCTTATTTCCCTGAAAATTGTAGATCCAGTGGCAGGCAGAAGGAATAACAGGGAAAACACAAGTCCAAAACCATGCCCCACCCGGCCTTCCAAACCTGCATCCTTCACAGCTCAGAACCCAGCCTCTAACTACCTCTGGAGGAAAATGGGGTGGGTTGGCTGTCCCAGGAAGCTGCTCTTAGCCTCCTCTGGCCCTGGAGGTACACAAGGTTCTCTGGGACCAGCAGGGCCTTCTCCCTCCCATTCTTGCCTGCCTCCTGACCATCTCCACTGGAGGGAATTGTAGCTGCCTCCAGAGTGGGCTTTTCCCCGGACAGTTGAGACAAGACCATCTCCTTCTGCTCTTCTCAGTGGCTTCCTGACCCTGGGCCTCCTATGGTCCCAGCTGACCATATGTGACTGAAGGCCACATGTGACTATAAATATTCAAAACAATGCAGTGCTCTGTCTTAAAAACCACGCTGCTCTGATGTATCAAGGGGAGGCTATGGAAACCCAGATGGATATGCATATTTTGGGAGCAGATTCAGAGAGCTGGAACTCTCAGAGTCCATTGTACATGCGTGCACGCGCGCACACACACACACACTTTTCTGCAAGACAGAGCACGGATTGTTGTTCTGTAGTTCTGGAACTCTACTGCCTAATCCAAGAGAGAGAGCCAGTCCTAAAGATAATTTTAAGCCAGACTAGTTGTGCCTCAGAACCTTCTATCATCTGCTAGAGCTCTCTCTGACCTTGTCCAAGAACCTCATGGGTCCACCTTCCTCATGGCAGCATTCTAACAGGTTTTTAGGCCGCAAGCAGCTTCTCTTCCTTCAAAACTTAGCCTTCTCTTGTCCCATTGCTTCTGGGCCCTTCCCTCAGGTAAGATTCAGTTAAATAAATTAATCAACAGACAGATTAGCAAGCGTTAATAAAATCCTCAGCATTCTAAACAGCGAAAGTCAGGGTACGGAGATAGAGCAAAAGGCCATAGGAAGTTGGTCACAGAAATTTCCAGGAGAACAAGAAAAGACTGTAATTCACCAATGTTTCCCCTCATATGCCAAAAGGGCTGTTGAGACAACAAGAGGGAACTTTTATCTACACGACATGTGCTGTGTTTGTCTTTTTCCTTGAGGTTGTCAGCAATTGGAAGTTGTTACAAATGCAAGTCGATCCCCACTCCAGAGAGCAAGGACTTGAGGAGTCTCTCTCTCTTCCCTGGCTGTTAACCAGGATATAGGATTCTTAGATAGGATGGAAAATGTAATTCAAAGAAGTTGTAAAGGGAAAGATTCTGTAAAACAGAAGGGAATTGGAAGTGTCTAAAAGCTGATAAGTGGAAAAGATGATGGTTATCATCTAAAAGAGGAAGTAGGCTTCATTCATTTGTGCATCCATTTATTTACCCAGTTAATACTTACTGAATACTGACTGTCTACAAGCCTTGTCCCTGGCACTATGGAAACCATATGAGCAAACAAAGACATATGCCCTGACTTCACAGAGATTAAAATCTATCCTTCCGTTAGAGGTAATCAAAAAAGTGACACATATAACTATAAAATCTTTACTTAGGCAAGTTCTATGAGGAGAAGTTCATGGTTGGTACCCCACCTTGACCTCTGGGATGCCTTTTACTTGTCTGGTTGGTGAGCCCAACCCCAGCCGTTACCACCAGTCCTCACTAAATGGCCCATTTCCGGAACCTTCTCAAGAAGATTGCCAATCAACATCTACTACAGGAAGTGCTTGGATGTTAACCCACCACTAACAGCTCACAGCCAGTGACAAGCTGGGGTGGGAGTAAAAAAAACCCCATCTGAGGCAGTTCAGTTCACACTCCAAAGGTCCCCTCTCCAGGGGAAGCTGAAGCCAGACTTTACCAGAAACTGCATTTCCGTGTGGCTCCTTCTCCTTCCCTATATGGCTTTCTTCACTCCTTCCCAGTTTTCCTGAGTGTGCTACCTCGACAAATTACAAGCACACAAATCCCTTCCTCAGGCCCTGGCTTTTAGAGAACGTAATTCAAAAAACAAGGATATTCTTAGAGAACTGGGAGATTTGGTCAGGACAGGGAGGCTAGGGACTCCTTTATACATGGAGGAATAAAAAGCCAAAGACACAGAAAAACACTGTAAAATAGAGAAAAGCCTCCAGAAGTTGAAATCAATGAATCCTTTGGAAACAAGAGATGTTGTTTCTTATCAACCATTCTAAAAACACAGGTCACTGGGTGGACTCCCCAGAAAATGGAGCATCCATCCTCCCCTCCTTTCTGGCCTCAGCAGTCCAGAGGGGACCTGGAGTGGTCGGTCCTGTTGTAGTGATCAGCAGAACGGCCAGTAGACCAGGACCAAGCCCAAAGGAGGACATGAAGTGGCCTCCACAGCATCACCCTCCTGGTCTTGGTGGGTGTGGAAATTCATCATAACCGCCATGAGGAGAAAAACACTAAGTATTCCTACCTGCAAACCTCTCTCTCTTCCCTTCCTTCATCACAGCAGCACACAGACCCCTCACCTCTACCCCAAGCACATGTACTTAGAAAACAGGAACCAAACAAGGAATAGAACCCCTAAGCAACCAGAATCTTGAACGACCTCAGAGAGATGTTGTGTCTCAATGTGGCTGCAGAGAATTAAAGACAGACACTCTTCTCAGAGAAGAGAGCTCACTGGATGTGGGATTCCTAGCCCTGCCTGGTGATCTTCTAATATTATTATGGAGTTAATTATAGCTCTTCAGAATACACTCACTCCACAGTATAGGAATTACAAATGGACCCTGCAGCTGACCTATTCAGCCTTCACATCCCAGGAAGATTCCATATGGGGGAAGCAACATGGCACCCATATTAGCCCTGGAAAGAAGCTGCCATTTCTCATCATACTCTTTCTTCTAAGTCTATTGGTAATATGGGAATGGCAATTGAGATCATTAACGTTGGATGAAGCCGTCTCTTCTGGGGTAACAGAGTCCAGGTTGAAAAGGAAGCTCCTAACTCTGGGGGACTTTCATGGACCAGCTCACAGGGAAGGGCTTTGGCTATACACTGAGACCCTACCAAGTACAAGGGCAGTGGAGACCTTTATAATGGAGGTGACTTTGATAATCAGCAGATATTGGCATGTACCTCTTTCCCTCCTTAATTGTGTCTTGAATTTAGCATCTTCAAATGACTTTAGTTGTAAATAGAAATTTTTAAACATAACAGTTTAAATATTTTTAAATTTCATTTTCTTTTTGCTAAGTTTAACTTAATTCCATCTTAATTAAATGACTTTTATAGTATGCCCCCATAATACCCTATACTCTTCCCGCATGGCACTTATATTGCATTATACTAGCAGGTTTATTAGTTTGTATCTCTTATTAAGCCTCTTGCACACAGGAAGGCACATTAGAATGAATGAGTGGATAGACAGACAAATGGATGGACATTTTATAATGAAGACATCATGAAATTAGCAAATGTGGTTGTATCCATCCTCTTAAGGTCCAGATGTGTTTGGTGGAGGAAGTTTTGGAAGAACACAGCTCAGCAATACTCTGTCTGCCAATTATTCCAGGAACAAAGTAAAAAGGAGCAGCAATCCCTTAAATTACCCAAAATATATACTCTTTACCCATTGTAAATCTTTTAATTCTTGAGCAGTTTAAGTTTTCAATAGTTGAATGTCCTATGCTAATTTGATTTTGCCAGTATTTTTTTAATTCTATTTAATAAGTTATAATATTTATACTAATCATCTTTGTAAATATGCTTAACTTTTTAAAAAACTTTTTTAAAAGCCCTGAAACAGTCTCAACTTCAAAACATTAGGGGGATTAGACTCTGACCCAAATGTGAGAAACATCAAGGAGCACACTTTCCTAAGAGATGGTAAAAATCCTCCCTATAAAATCTTTTTAAAAATCAATGTAGTATCATTTATTACAAAAACATTCATATATACTCATTTTCTTCTTACATCTTTGTCTTTAAATGAATATAAAATATGCAAAGTTAAAACATATAGACATACATAATTACATTATGGAAGTCTCCAGGCTTCCAGAGGTAACCATGGTTATCTTTTAATTATGTCCAATTCATATTAGATATGAGGCTTTAGTGAGGGAACTTAAAAAAAAAAAATCTAAACACATGCTACATGTTCAGACCCATTCATTTATAGAATAAAAGTGTCAGCCTCCCACAGAAATCTTTGTCTGTCTAGCTCACTGCTGCATTCTTAACGCCAAGAGCCATGCCTAGTATATAGTAGATGCTCTACTAAAACTTGTAACATGAATGCATAAATATTAATTGGGTGTTCACAGTGTACTACACTCCATCCTAGATAGATTCAACTCAACAAGTCAGGTGAGGTCCAGCTTTCATAGAACTTAGAGGATAGGCATGATTACCCCAGCTCAACCTATTGGTGAGAAGTCCAGAGATCCATCTCTGGACCTTGTTCTTCTCATCCCACTCTTACCCATATCTCCTTTCCCCCATCCCTCCAGGAAGTTTATCCAGATCTAGTCCAACCACGCTCCTACCTGGGTTGGTTCCCATCCCTTGCACCCCTACACTTATTAGTGCTCATCTCCATCAAAGTGCTTGTCACACCATAAAATGGCACCATTTGTGCATGTCTTTCCCCTCTCCCCGCATCCATTAGACTATGAACTTCTTGAGGCAAGGAATGTAAACTTTCTTCATATTTCTAGCACAATCCATAGGTCATAGGAAATGTTGAATGAGTAAATGATTGAATGGATCAACATGTTGTCAGGCACAGGAGCCGGTTTTAATTTAAATGAACAACTCTGATTCTGGGAATTTCAAGAATGGGGTGAGTGAGAATTTCTAGACCCTTCTAATCATATTCCAGAAAGACAGCTGCTTCTCTGGCTATGCCTGGGTGAGCCCTAAAATACTGGTTCCCTTTCTATTCCTCATCTCTCCCCCTCTTAATTCAGCCTTAAATTGAGCACCTGTTTACGCTTGACCCAAGTCAGTGGGCTCAAACTTATCTCCATTTAGAGATTCGGTTTCATTATTCGCTTTTCAACACTAGGCTTTTTTTTTTTTTTTCCTCCTCTTGCTACACCAGCATGCAATTCTGAAGCAAGTCTCTAAACATACAGATCTTTGAGGCTAAATTGATTTGGGGCATCGTATGGTATTCTTATCAGAACTCTTCAAATCATCTAAGCTGTAAGTAAAAACTCAATTTTATTACATAGGAAACCTTGTTTTCTCCATATCTTTAAAGCAAGATGGAATTCACCTCACTATTTGGTTACAAATTTTGTTTCCTTTTCACCCCTACGTTTTTTTCCCCCCAAGAGAAATATCCACTCAATTTCTTAACTATCTTGTAGAGTCAGGCTTGAAATTGAGATGAATTATCGAGTTTCCAGGGCAGCTTTAGGGAAACCTGAGCTGGGCAACTGGGCACTTGTGTATAGAGGACATACAACACCCATTTACCTAGACGGGGCTCACTAATTTTCCGTAGCATTTTAAAACCGAGCTTGGCATCACTGTTCATACTATTTATAGGTTAACATGCAACATATTTACCCCAGGCTTCAATAGGAATGCTTCTTATACATGTCAGTGGATTATTTACTTTGGTAAACTAATTAGTTACATAAATGCTTCCCTATTTAGGGTGGGTAAATTAATGCTTCTTGGATTAAACTATTATTTGAAGTTCCTTTACATTTAAGAGAGTTAATGCAAGACTGCACAACTTTGCCTACATAGTGCATCTGTTACTTAGGTAATGTGAAGATTTTCCATTTTAACTCACACGGTGAAATGAAACAACAGAATGTGAATGCCATACATCTTGAATGAAGGACAAATTGCTGCAAATGACTTATGTGGAATACACAACAGAGACCCTAGATGGCCCACAACACCTAAAATATTTTCTGTCTCGAACTTTACAGAAATATTTTGCCAACCACTGATCTATATCATATAAACTTTCTAATTAAGCAAAGTTTATAGCTATACAAAGGTTATAGCTACTTTATTAAGAGTTTAATAGACTCAATATGAAAAACTGATTGGCATTGCAGTTATCATACAGACCCTTCTGAAAGAGACCCTAAATCCACTGGTGAAATGACTTTTATTTCTGAAATCTTGCCATTAGGATGTTTAAAAAAAAAATTCAACATTCCATATAACTGTTCTTGATGGGCAGTTCTAGTTCACACAATTTTAATGACAATTAGGTCAAATATGCAAAAAAAGTTATAAATAAAAGAAGCGTTGAAGGTTCATGATCCCTATAGAATTATTATAGTGATTAGAGCAGGGGTTCTTAACCAGGGGTCCACAGAGGTACATCACTAGGATGGCTACTATTTAAAACCATGGAAGATAAGTGCTGGTAAGTATGAGGAGAAATAGGAACCTTCGTACATTAATGGTAGGAATGTAAAAAGGTGCAGCCGCTGTGAAAAAGTTTAGTGGTTCTTCAGAAAGTTAAGTATAGATTTAACATATGACCCAGCAATCCCACTTCTACCTATATAACCAAAAGAATTGAAAGCAGGGACTCAAACAGTATCTGTTCACCGAAGGTCATGGTGACATTATTTACAATTTCCAAAAGATGGAAATAACATAAGTGTCCATCAACTGACAGATAAACAAAATGTGGCATATGCACAATGGAATATTATTCAGCTGTACAAAGGAATGAAGTTCTGATTCATGTGACAACATGGCTGAACCTTGAAGACATATTAAATGAAATAATCCAGACACCAAAGGACAAGTTTTGTGTGATCTCACATATGAAATAATTAGAATGTGAATTCATAGATTCAGAAACTAGAATACAGGTTACCAGGGGCCAGATAGAAATGGGAATGGGGAGTTAATGCTTAATTGATAGTTTGAGGTGATAGAAAATTTTGGTAATGGATTGTGGTGATGGTAGCACAGCATTGTGAACGTGTTAACACCACTGAATTGCATGTCTGAAAGTGAACAAAATGAGAAATTTTAGGTTTATGCACTCCCTAAATAAAAATGTTTTAAAGACACATAGAACTGTACAAGACAAAAAGTGAACCCTAATGTAAACTATGGACTATGGTTAATAGTATAATTATTATAATATTGAATAACAAAGGTACCACACTAATGCAAAATGCTAATAGTGAAAATATATTTTATCTGCTTGATTATATATATATATAGAGAGAGAGATGCCCTTTTCAAAAAAGAAAATAGCAGTATGTGGATTTTTATTACTTTCACTGCTGTGCCTTATTTTTCCATAACAAGAAGATCCTATCTTAATGACATAGCCATAAGCAATTTTGGCCTTCAGAGAAAGTCACTAAAGTGCTTTTCAAAGATCCAGGGCTCCACTCACCAATGTATTTCCCAAGGTCTAACAAGGGAGGGAGGGTTCTCTGTGCCCTCTTAGGGTCATAATTAGCTGGTGGTTGACAAGCTGCACATGTCGAACCACTTCGGCATTTCTATCTCCCTAAGTCTTTGAATTCCTTTCTTCTTGCTAACAAAAGATCTTTAGAACCTCAATTTCATTTAGCGTGGGCCACTATTGAAGCCAATTTTTCATCAACTAAACAAACTTAAAATTAGAATGACTCACTGATGCTCAGACTAGTACACTGAATCCAGAATCTCTGAATCCCAGTCTTCTCAATAAATTCAGTCGGGTTTAATTAAAGTTCTCCTTGGTTGGGAAGTTTCCCATCAGAATTATTAATTTTCACATATATTCTCCAGAATGTTGATAACATAAATTAGCAAAGTCCTACAATTCTTTGCTACATAAGTCTCCTCTTCCTGGCTTAACTTTATTATCAGCCTGCTAGGACATGCTGGAATCTGACTTTGGTTACAGTTTGGGAGACTGAGAGGGGGAATTGGGGGTAACTGAGACATGAGAAGAATTGGCTTCACATTGCAAGCCAGTAGGAAACTGGGCTGCCTTGACCAGCCAGGGAGAGCTGTTGGGGATCCGGAAATCCAGATACTTTCTGGGTCCTTCAGAGCCTCCAATTCATCTTTACTCCAATTCTTCCTGGAACATGGTACTTTTCAGTTTGGTTAGTTGTAAGCAGAATTCTTTTAATAAAAGAATAACAGTAGCAGAACTCTTTGCTTACAATAAGTAAATATTCTTTTATGACATCTTTGAGTTACTTCAACATATGTCTGTGTGCATGTACACTGGATCAGATGTAAAATTTCTTATAGATTGTGGTAAAAAGTAAAAAAAATAATAATAAAATAAAAATAAAATCCACCAGTGTAAGACTCGACAAAGTGGTAGGTTCAACTAAAGTTTCAATTCAACAACTTGTGCAAGTGAAATTTTAATTAGGTTTAGAGCTACTCAACCCTTCAGTTTCAAGTGGTAAGATTTTTTAATAAGGTCATAGAAAGTCAAGGGTGGGGTACAATCTATGCCTGGAACTGAGAATTTATGTATTTGAGCACATCGCTTCAGATATTCCAGTGCCATTAGAAGAAACCCCACATTTCTTGGAGTCCTCATACCTTCACACCGCTCCGAGTCAGCAGTAACGTGGTCTCGCAAACCTTGCCTTCAGTGGTGCGTCATTCCCAGGGATCATGGCCATAATTTAATTAGTGTTTGCTGCTTCATATCTGGGTTTGCCAGAATCTCATAACTAACAAACGGAATTTTCACTGCCCTCCATGTGTTAGTTTTTCCCATTTAGTTTATCTGAGGTTCTGTTGTCTGCATCCTAATCCCCAATATTAATTTCTATATCAAAGTTCTTGATTTCAAGCAAAAAGGAAAAAGAACTTCTGGGTAACATGAGGAGGATAAACATATTGGAAGAGACTAGGTAGCTTACAGAGTGCAATGGAGGAAGTCCAGAAATGGGCCGGAGCCATATGCAATTTTTGGACTCAATGCTAGGGCCATGACATTAAGAAAAAA
>JAQZBX010053483.1:0-19207 GCA_029593785.1 Cabassous unicinctus | reverse complement strand
TAAACAGGAATTGGGAAGGGAGTAGGTATAGGGGAGAATGATGTACTCCAAGAAAATGCTATAAACAGGGTGAATAGGAATGAATGATGTATTATAAAATTTCGTTATTGAAGACCATGGTGTGAGAAGATAAACGTTCAGTTGAAGTCATATTGAATTAATGCAGGGTTTATACCTATACATTAATACGGATAAAGCAATGAAAGATCATGATTTAATCAGACTGAAAATGAATAAGGAATGCCCAAGGACAAATCACACTGCTTTGATGTTTGCAAATAACCACAATAAAATAGCTCACGCTCATAATCAGTAAAAATGAAAATATTGGAACTAAATGTGAAATGGAGAACATTGAAAATTAAAAATTAGATCTTTGAAAATAAAAGAAAATAATGATACGTTGAAATTAAAAATGAACAGTAAGATTTATACGAGAACTAATTACTAAAAAAACTTCTGCAGTTCTAATACTGTGAAAATTGTGAGACTAGAAATAAGAATTATAAGGTTAAAATATTCCTAATTATGATAAAATTATGTAATTATCTTTACTAAAGTAGTAATGATATTATGTGCAATTATATATTAGTACATATGAAAATTCATAGGAAAAAGTAAGAAAAAGCAAATGTTGCTGAAGCAGCAAAAAATATTAATATGTATTTTAATTATAGAAGGAATTAAAAATACAATGTTCTAAAAGTGGTGCCTCCAAAATATTTCCATGATTTTACAAATGTCCTATTGTAAGCTTTAAATGTATAAAATTCATTTCAGTATAAAATAATGTAAATATCTGAAGACCACAAATTAATGGTAAATATTATAGTTACTAATTTATAATCTCTCCATCTCATATATGCATTGATCCTCTTTAAGATCCATTACAATGAATCAAGCTAATAAAGAAAAACATAGTCATACAAAATGAGGAACAAAAAGATACTGATTATAAGGATATTTTGTGAGTTAATGTATCATGATATCCTTTAAATAGATAAGATGAGAAAGCTAATTATGAAGATCTTAAAATATGTTCCTATTTGGAAATGAATGTTCAAGAAAAAACAGAAAAACTCTTTTTTTTACAATGATATAAAAGTAACACTGCCAAAGCCCCAAAGAAAATGTATATAAATGAAAATTAAGATTTTACTCAAAGTTAAACAGTAGTATCATTCATAGTAATGACAACAAAATAATGCCACCTACTCTCACCATTATTTGTTAATTGCTCCAGAGACCTTTAGTAAATTGCAAAACATAAAAATAAAGCAGTATTATCCACAAATATTCAAGATGAGAATACAAATACATTTTTATTTTATGGAAATTTCCAAATAGGCAAAAAATGACTAGTAATTCTTATTTGAATATTTGGTGGAATATTTTATTTGTATTTTCCTAGATTCACTTAATTGTTTGGAACCTGGACACCCTCCTTTCATATTTCTTGAAAGGAGGGCTTTCCATTCCAAATATTCTCTTGCACCTCTCTAATCACGGGACTCACATTTCAGTTATTGTACATTTCAATTCCAGGATTTTCATTTGTTTTTGTTTTTTTATAATTTCTACTTATTTATTGATATTCTTTTTTATTAGACATTGTTATCACACATTCTTTATGTTCTTTAAGCAGAATTTACTTTATTTATTTAAACATATATATAATGGGGAGTGAAGTGGCTCAAGCAGTTGAGAGCTGCTTCCCAAATGGTAGGTCTTGGGTTCGGTCCCAGTGTCTCCTAAAAACAGCAAACGAACAAAAAGCAAACAAATGAAGAAACCAACTCAGGGGAGCTACTGTGGCTCAGTGGTTGAGTGCTGGCTTCCCACGTACAAGGTTCTGGGTTCAATAACCAGCCCTGGTACCTCAAAAGAAAACAAAAAAATTATATATTCATATATAAAACGGTTGCTCTAAAATCTTTGGTAATTCCAATATATAGGACTTTTCACAGAGTTTCAGTTACCTCTTTATTTTGTGCATGTGTTGCACTTTCTTGTTTATTTGAATGTCTCATAATGTTTGGATGAAAATTAAACATTTTCTAAAATATAATGTAGCAACTCTGGATCCTAACCACTCAGATCCCTGGGGATTTATATTGATATTATTTTCTTGTTTTCATTTTTTAATGAATTGTCTGGAATAAATTAAGTCAATTCCCCCTGTATTTTATGGATGCAGCTGTGGGCATACATGCAGTCACTTTGGGACAACAGTGGTTTTAGCAGGATTTTCTTTGACTATCTATATCCTGAGCTCTCTATTAAAGTGTCCGCCTCTGCTAATTGCACCCCCAGCTCTTAGGTTCCACTAATTCCTGACTGATTTCTCTCTGTTTTCCTGAATGCCAGGCAGATATAAATTGCTTTAAAATCTGATCCAATTTAATTCAGGCCCCTTTGCAGAGGTAGTTCTGAGGCTGATCTTTGTAGTTTTTTATTCCCTCAGGAGTGATCATAACTGCCTCTCTCATTCTCTGATAAACCAGCACAAGAGCAACACTCTAGCTTGTTGCTCTTGTGGAGGTACCAGCCTCCTCTTTATTGTTTTTCACCATAATCTCCATTGTTTTCAAGCTCTTCCTTAGGTTTGAACTTTCCCATATTGTTTTCCAAATGAGATAATTTACTTTGGGGTAAAATTCAGAGCTCTCTGCCCTTAGGATCTGCTTTCCCACACTGGGCAAAATCTCTGAACCACTGTTCTGGAAATGAGGGTAGGGAGAGTGGTCTACTCCTATTGGAGTGATGCCAGTGCTTAACAAGCAGGGTGTTGGACTGAGATAGGAACCCCTGTTTCTATAAGCTTTCCTTTCCAGCCTGGAAACTCCACTCTAAAAGTGAGCGAGAGCAAAGGTGAATAATGAACCCCGTATTCTGATAAGCCTGCCAACCCTGCGGTCACGCCTGTGCCCTGCATGCTAAGATTTGGTGGAGGAAGTGAGCCACTGCCCTACTGCGCTCATGTGGAATTCAGCATTTTCAACAAAGAGCTGAGGGAGTTATGGGACATGCTGGTGGCCTGCATTTCCTCGGTTATAGCATAGCTATTAACTAGGGGCTGGGAAAGGAGAGAGCCCCATCTTCTTTGTCATATCTGGAGTGGAGGTTCTATCACGATGATGTGGGAAGAGGAAATTATGGGAAAAAAGCAAGGATCAAGTGCAACAGGCCGTCACTATCTTATAGAGGTTTAGTACATTTTTTAAAATAATATGTTTTTCCTTTGCTATATATTTTAGGGCAAGATTCAGGGAATTTTCAGGGAATTTACATGGCTTTTTTAAAAAGTAAATTTCATCGGTTATGATAGTTTTCCTGAGGAGCAGTTCCATGGAGCTTCTTTCACTATCATTCTACAACTGAAAGCCCTTGACGTTTGCCTTTGATTATTTCTTATAGTTTCCATCACTCTGCTGAAATTGCCTACCTGATCTGGTATGAACTCTACCTTTTCAGTTAGAGCCTTTAATATATTAAACATGATAACTTTAAATTCCTTCTCTGCTAAGTCCAAATCTGTGTCTTATCTGAATATTATTCTGATGTCTGTTTTTCTCTTCAGACCGCGTTTTTCTTCCCATTTTTCTTGACTTGCAATTTTTTTATGAATTCCAGGTCTGTTTTCAGGAGAGTGCCTGCAAAGATAAATATATTTATGCTTGGTGATGAGTGCAAATTTCTTTCCAATCGATCATTAGTGTGGGTGTTTTGTTAAACTAGTTAGCAGTTAAAAGGGTTTTGAAATTTCCTGTTGCCATAAGTTCTTCATAAATATCAAATTACTGTAGTGATACTTTTTATTAAGGTGTTGGCTAATTTTATTTTTTAAATATTTTGCTCCACAGAGAGACTCTGTCTCTTCCATCTCTCCTGTCTGTTATTTTTCCTTACTGATTCTAAGAGGGGTGGTGGGAGATAGGAAGGGGAAATTCTCAGATGTTTTAAGCCTCAATTTCCAAAACTTTGGTCTTGGGGATGTGTCCTTCCAGAGTGCATCTTTTCCTCTCTGATCTAGTGTTAAGCAGAGAATATATTCCAGTTGGTCTCCCCTCTCACAGCTTAAATTTATTTCCACCAGTGTCCTAAGGCTATACATTTCCTATACATTTTCCCAAATAATCATTTTGTTTCATAAAGGAGTTACAGTAGATGGGTCTGGAAAGAATTAGGAAAGTAGCTGCTCTTTCAGCCAATACTCCATAGGAAGCTTAATTTCTCAGGTTTCTTTCCTAATTTCCCTATGAGCTCCTGATGGATTTCCTTGTGGAAAAGCCTGGAAGTGGATGTGAAATCCCTCATGTATATAGCCCCAGGGGATTCACATTCTTACCTTCTATCCTTGCATCTCCCTGTCTCCTAAATGTTTTTTTTCACCTTTCAATTACATACTTAAGCTCTATGAGTGTTGACAAATGCATTTTGTCATGTATTCCATAACATTATCATACAGAATAGTTTCATCACCCTAAGATGTCCCCTGTGTTTCACTTATTCAAATGTCCCTGCTTCCCTCACTCCCTTGGAAACTCCTGGCAGCCATTGAATTTTGACTGTGGCAATTATAATTTTGTATTTTCCAGTATGTCATGTAAATGGAATCAAATAGCATTTTGACTTTCACACTGGCTTCTGTCACTTAGTCATATATATTTAAGTTACATCCATGTTTTTTCAGAGTTTGTGTGCTCATATCATTTTATCCTCAAGTAATATTCTATTAAATGGTTCTAGGGTTATAGTGCAGTTTAACTTTTCACCTATGAATACTGTCTTCATTGCCTGCAGGTTTAGGCAATAGGTAGAAAGTTGCTATACATATTCATGTGCAGGTATTTGTGTGGACTTGATTTCAAATCTGGTGGGTGAATATCTAAGCTTTCCATTGTTGGATTATATGGTAAAACAATGGTAAATTCTCTTCCAAATTGTTGTACCATTTGGATTCCTGCTAGTAATGAGTGAGTTTCTTTTAGCTCTCTATTCTCGCAAGCATTTGGTATGGTCATGTTTTGTTTTGTTTTGTTTTGTTTTGTTCAAACCATCTAATAAATATGTAGTGGTATCTAACTCTTTGCTGTTTTAATTTGAAATTATCTAAAAACACATGAAACGTTTCTTTTCACATGTTTTTTGAAATCTCATATCTTCTTTTCTGAGGTGTCTGTGTAAAGTTTTGTTCACTTTATAATAAGGCTATTTATTTTCTAATTATTGAATTTCAGGTGTTCTTTCCATATTTTGGATACAAGTCATTTAACTGATAAAGTTTTGCAGATATTTTCTCCCTTCATGTGACTTCTCCCTTCATTATCTTAGCAGTGATTTTTACAGAGAAGACATTATTAATTTTAATAAATTCCAACTGACCAGTAGGTTTCTTTCATGGTTAATGCTTCTGGTGTTGTAGCTAAAATCTAATTCACCAACTGCAGATTTCTGTAGGTTTTCTCTTATGTTTTCTTAGAGGTTCCATAGTCTTTGCATTTTACATTTAGGTTTATGATATATTTTGAGATAATGTTTTGAAATGTGCGAGGTCTGGATCAATTTTTTAAATCTTTTTGAAAGTGGATGTCCAATGGTCCATTGTCTGAAAGAAACATTCTTTCTGCATTGAAATGCATGCGCTTCTTTGACAAAGATCAATTGACTAGGTAGAACAAAACCTGAATGAATACAGAAAGTACAGAAGGTGCACGAAAAAGGAATTTTTGTAGTCAAAGTTAGATAAGATTTAATTGGTCTATCTCCAAAGTTTTAAAAGCCTTAGTACTAAAACGTATACTGGTGCAAAACTAAAGTTCAATTCTCTCTCTGTTAAAGGAAAAATGTTCCTTATATCATTAGTCTGTTTCAGTAAAATTTCATAAAAAGTTTTCTCCTAAATAACTATTATGCAAAGCAGGTCTGTTTTATGAAAATAGCTTCTTGTACTTTATTTTGTCCTTGGTTGTTTAAGAAAACAAATCTTCTCACTTTTAAATAACATAATGTTCAAATCTAGCAACACTTAATATTTTGCTTTCTCAAAGCCAAATCTTGAAAAATATCTTTCTATTTCAAAGTATTGCAAAAGATTTGTTCTTTCACCTTAAAAAAAGTGAAGTACTAAAAATAGTTAAGTTCATTTTAACATGTTATAAGCTAAATGGAAAATGTTTAGAAAGTGGATGAAAATTAAAAGAGGTTGTCTAACCTTCAGTCAGTCAAAGTTGTATGTGTCAAATATTCATATAAATACTTAAAGATTGTGTTAAATTCCTAAGGATTTAAAAATATTTCTCCATAATACTAAGTAAGAGTATAATGTTAATCATAGTTTCAATTAATTTAAAAATATTATATATCACAAAAACAATCTCTCCTCGTGGAAATCAATAGGCAGATGCTTTGGCCTGTATCTAAATGGTTTATCTTACACAGTGTATATCTTTTTTTGTTTTTTACTTTCCTTGTTTTATTGCCCTAGCTAGGAATTCCTGAATAATGTAAAATGAGAACTGTGACAAAGGATATACTTGCCTTTTTCTTATGTTAGTGAAAATGTACCAAGTTTCTCAAAATTAAATATGATCTTATCGCTAAGGGTTTTTGAAGATGTACTTTATAAACTTGAAAATGCTTCCCCAATTCCTAATTTGTATTTTCTGCATCTATTAATATGATATGTAATTTTTCTTCATTAAGTTGTTTTTATTGTTTTCATTCATTGATTTTCAAATATCACAACACATTTGCATACGTGGAATAAATCCCACTTGGCTGTCGTGGATTTGATTTCCTAATATCTGATTGAGAATCTTTACATCTATGTTCATGAGAAGTATTGGTCTGTTGTTTTCCTTTCTTTTAATGTCTTTATCTGATTTTGGTATATGATAATCCTGGTCTTATAGAATGTGTTACTGTTCTCTCTGCTTCAATTTTCTGGAAGACATTGTGAAGAATTGGTATTATTTCTTTCTTCAATGTTTGGTAGAATCTACCAGTGAAACCATCTGGTCCTTCAGCTTTCTTTCTTGAAAAGTTATTAGTTATTGATTAAATTTCTAAAAATAAATATAGGCTTATTCAGATTATCTATATCCTTGTGTGAGTTTTGGTAGTATGTGTTTTCAAGGAACTGGTCCATTTAATCTCTGTTATCAAATTTGTGGTCTTAAAGATGTTCATAGTATTTATTTTTTTAAGCTATTGGGTAATTGCTAATAAGCACTCTTTTATTTCTGATTTTGGTAATTTGAATTGTTTTTGTATCTCCTCCGTTAGGCTGTCAAGAGTTATCCTTGCCATTCTATTAGTTTTACCTCATGTATTTTGACAGGCTGTTGTTAGGTACACAAATATTTAGGATTGTTTTGTCTTCTTGCAGAATGCACTCCTTTCTCATTATGTAATGCCCCACTTTTCCACTGGAAATCTTTATTCTGAAATCTGCTTTCTCTGAAATCAATATCACTCTTTCAGCTTTCTAGCCCTTTTTAATTGGTAAATTCAGACAATCATTTTTAACATGTTTAATGACAGTAAATTAATGCCTATCATGTTGATAACTTTTCTATTTGTTTCATTTGTGATTTATCTTCCATTCCCTGCCATTTCTGTGATAATTTGAACGTTTTATGTGATTCCATAAACACTCTTTTCTTCATATATAATTAGACTTTTAAAATTAAAAGTTGCCCTAGAGTTTAGTGAATACAATTACAACTAATCTAAAGTCACTTTCAAATAACATGTTACCACTTCGTATTTACAGCAGTTTATCATAGACTATCACCGATTCCTCAATCCACTCCCTCTTCACAATGTTGTGATTCATCTGAGTGTTCCAATCACCAAGGGTATCATTGCCATCATGACTGAACAGTTATCCTTTGGGCAAATTAAGAATAAGAGCATTTAAAGATTTAAATTTTACCTTAATTTATTCCATCACTAAATTTCTTCTTTTATTAACGCAGATCTTAGTGTCTGACCTATACCATTTTCTTATGTATGGAGATTTTCTTTTAACATTTCTTACCAGGCAGGTCTACTGGCAACAAATTACCATAGTTTTCATTTGTCTGAGAAAGTCCTTACTTTCCTTCATGCTTGAAGAATGATTTCATAGAAACCAGATTAGTGTTTTCTTCCTTTCAACACTAATTATTTCACTCCACAGTCTTCTTAAGTGCTTTATTTTTTATGGGGAATCCTATTTAATCTTATCATTGTTCTTCTATTTGTTAGGCATTTTTATTCTGTTATTTCTTTAAAGAATTTCTCTTTGCTTTGATTTTCTGCAGTTTGAATATGCTATGCAATATTCACATATTTCAGTATTTATCTTGTATGGTGTTTACTGAGCTTCCTACCTCCATGTTTTGCTGTCTGTCTTTAATGTAGGAAAACTCTTGTCCATTATTAATTCAACTATTTCTTCTGATATTTTGTCTCCTTCTTCTCCTTCTGATATTTCCTTAATGCATACAGTGTTCTATTTGTAATTGTCCCTCATTTCTTAGATATTCTGTTCCACTTGTTTAGCATTCTTCTTTCTCATCACACTTTTCCTTGTGGAGTTTTTATTGCCTGTCAAACAGGTTCTTCATTTCAATATATTGTTATCAGTTTCTGACATTTAATTTTAAAACTATATATATTTTTATTAGAGAGGTTGTAAACTTGCAAAACTATCATGCACATGTGTGGAATTCCCATATAACGCCCCTCCACCAAAACACTAAATTGTTGTGGAACATTTGTCATAAATTATGAGATAATATCATAAGAGTATTTCAGCTAACTATGGTCTATATCATGTATTTGATATGTTTTTCCATACCCCCCTATTAACACAGTACATCTTTGTGTTACATCTTTGGCATTGATGCAAGAATTACAGTATTGCTGTTTAATATAGTCCAGAGGTTACATTAACTGTATTTTTCCCAAGCTTCTCCACATTCTTACCACCTTGCAATAGTGATGTACATTTGATTAAGTTTAGAAGGACACTCTTATTAGCCACAATTGTACTATTAGCCACAATTCTCATCCACCTCTGGATTCAATATGTATCCAGACCCTAGATTATTCACTTGATTTCTTTCAACTGACATTTACATTACTAGACTAAACTGTTCAGCTACAATCCCAATCATAAACTAGCTGAGTTAGTTCTATCACTATAATGTGTAATCAACTTTATCCATTTCCACACTTTTATAGTCAAGTTAATTAAAACTTCTACATACATTAAGCATCAGTACAGCTTCTCAGTCCTCCTTTTATCTCTTAATAACTTATACTCTAGGTTTCAATTCCATGAGTTTATTTTTGGTACTTAGTTCATACTAGTGAGGCCAAGCAATACTTGTCCTTTTGTGACTGGCTTATTTCATTTAGCATAGGGTCTTCAAGGTTCATCAGTCTTATAATATATGTCCCAATTTCATTTCTTCTTACAGTACTATAGTATTCCATTGTATGTGTATACCTCATTTTGTGTAGCCATTCATTGGTTACTGGGCACTTGGATTGTTTCCATCTTTTGGCAATTGTAAATAATGCTGCTATGAACATCAGTGTGCAAATGTCTGTTCATGTCACAGTTTTCAGTTCTTCTGGATATATTCCTTTCAGAAAAATTGCTGGATCATATGGCTGTTCTATATTTAGCTTCCTGAGGACCTGCCAAACTGTCATCCAAAGAGACTGCACAATTTTACATTCCTACCAACAGTAGGAATGTAACAACATTCCTCTCCACATCCTTTCCAGCACTTATTGTTTTTTGTTTTTGTTTGTTTGTTTGTTTTTTAATAATGGCCATTCTATGCAGTGTGAGATGAGATCTCATTGTAGTTTCGATTTGCAGTTCTCTAACAGCTAGTGATATTGAACATTTTTTTTAAAGTGCTTTTGGCCATTTGTATTTCCTCTTTGGAGAAACGTCTGTTTAAGTCTCTTGCCATTTTTTAATTGGATTGCTTGCTCTTTTATTATTGAGTTATATGATTTCTTTACATAGAATGCAAACCAAACCCTTATCAGACATGTGGCTTCCAAATATTTTCTCACACTGAATGAGCTGCTTTTTCACTTTCTTGAAGTACTCTGATTCACAAAACTTTCAGTTTGAGGAGGTCCCATATATCCATATTTTCTTTCATTGCTCATGCTTTTAGTGTAAAGTTTAAGAATCCACCACCTACCACCAGGTCTTGAAATTATTTCACTATATTTTTTCTAGTAGCTTTAAGGTTGTAGATTTCATAGTTAGGTCTTTTATCCATTTTGAGTTAATTTTTGTATAAGGTGTGAGATAAGGATCCTCTTTCTTTCTTTTGATATGGACATCAAGTTCTCCCAGCAGTGTTTATTGAATACACTGTTCTGCCTCAGCTGGGTAGATGTCACAGCTTTGTCAAAAATCACTTGACCATAGATGTGAGGTTATGTTTCTGAACCATCAATTCAGTTCCATTGTTCTATGTGTCAGTCTTCATGCCAGTACCATGCTCTTTCTACCACTGTAGCTACATATTATGATTTAAAGTCTGAAACTGAGAGTCCTCCAACTTTGTTTTTCCTTTTTAAGATGTTTCTGGCTATTCAGGACCCCTTACCCTCTGGAATGCCTAACAATCTAATGCAAGTGGTGAAAATACCTGCAGCTGCTCTGAGTGGCTGAAGAAATATTGTCCCGTCTGCCCTTTTAGGAGTGGGGATGGAACCACAGGCACCCAGCAAACCAGTCTGTGTGATTTGAAATCATCTGCAGTTGCCCAGATAGGCTGGTGAGGCACTGCCTTCATCTTGTACTATCGTGGTTGGAGGTGGAGCCACAGGTACCCAACAGTCCAATTCATGCAGGCCAAAAGGGCCTGTAGTTGCCTAGAGAGACTGAAGGAACACAATTCCACTCCTATCCTATTGGTGATCAGGGATGGAGCTACAGAGGTCCAATTATCCAGTCTGTGCATGCTAAAAGTGCCTGCACCCAGAGAGGCTGAAGAAACACCACCCACCTCCTATCTTATTGAGGCAGGGGTAGGAATGAATCGAAAGTGCTCAACAAATCCATTTGTGCTTGTCAAAAGCACCTGCAGTTGCCCAGAGTGGCCAGAGCATGTCTCCCCCACCCCCATCTTCCTCCCTCCCAAAGGTGGGGCTGGAGCCTAGGTTAGAGCTGTAATCTGATCTGGATGGAAAGAAGCCAGTCCTATCATCACTGTGATTTTCAATCAGCACTGCTTCCTTCATGCCAGGAGGCAGAGTTTAAATGGTGACTATAGGCCTCTTTCCAACTTGGACAGTTTCAAACTTTAGCTGTTCTTAGGATTATACTTTATCCAGCTGAAATTATTAATCAGTAGCTGAAGTTGGTGCCTGACCATCTCTTCCTCCCCAATTTTTGGGAAATAGAGCTTACAAATCCAGCCATGGAATATCTCCCAAGGTGTCTTGAGCTGCCAGTGGAGGATGATCACCAGCCTCCGCGATGTGGAGTGATCTACTCACAAATATTCATTGCAGATAGACAGTCTCCTCCTTCTTTTCCTTCAAGGATGTTGCAGGATGCCCTTCTGGCCTTTTGTTCCCCACCACCACCCAACAAAATAGGTGCTTAAGATAGTTCTGGGTAATTACTAACTTCCCTGTAGGAAAAGCTGACACCTGGAGCTCCTTACTCTGCCACCATCTTGCCCCCTCTTCTATCTGACATTGACTTTTGATTCTTGCTTAGAGTTTTGATTTCTTTGCTTACATTACCCATAGATTTTTGCATGTTGTCTGCTTTTTCCTTTAGAGCCCTTAATTTATAAATCATAGCTATTTTACATTCCTTGCCTTATATTTCCAACATGTTTGTCTTTTCTGTATCTGTTTCATATGATTGCCTTGGCTTTCTATGCCATGTTTTCCTTGACATTTTGGATGCATTATAATTTTTATTGAAAAACACACATGATTTATTGGGTAAGAGTAAATTCTGCAAATACTCCATTAGTGTGAGCATAGGATAACTTGGATAGGAGTTGGGTTGGGCTTAATGTTTCCTGTAGTGTAGTGTATGTGCCAGAAGCTTAATATTCCTCTAGTGTCCTTGCTTTTGTCTCACCTCTTCACATTGGGTGTCCGAATACTTCCTCCTCAGAGAGAGTCTTTTCCTTGCAACACGTTCATCTGTGACCCTCGGCAGCCTGTTGGTGAAATGACAAATGTGCTGAGGGACAGCAATCTGTAATCTCATGATTAAATCTCAATCTTTCTATGGACTGTGTTCCTGAGCATTTTTAAGTGTTTAAATTTCCCCCTCTGCCCTTAGGTGAGACAGGAATTTAAATGGAGCTAGCATGAAAGTAATGCTCTTCTCCCATATTGGATAAGACTCTGGTAAAATATTTTCCTTGAGTTTGTAGGCCTTTGCTATGAAGAGTACCCTGGGTATATTTCAGAATAGTTATTCTACCCCACTCATGCCAGAATCAGGAGGAGACCTTTCTGAGGTTTTCACCCTGAGAATCTGGTGGTTTCCTGCAGGTGCAATCCATGAATTTGGGGCCAACTTTGGTTGTGACCCTCAGGAGTTTTTCACTCTCATCTGAGTCCACATTCAGCATCCAGCAATTCAACATATTGTCGTTAAATTGTTCCTACAAATGTGTATGTCCAGTGGCTTCTCCTTCAGGTAATCACATTTCAACTGTGCCTTTCTAGGTTGTCCAGCTTCTACAGATTTCAGGGAGCTGTTTTGCCCTGTGACTTCACTTCTCTGATGGATCCACAAAGTCATTGATCTTATCTTTTTCTTTTTGTGAAGCAAGAATGTTGATTCACAATCTCTTTTCATGTTAGAGCTGAAGCCAGAAATTCAGAGGATTTTCTCTGTGGGCATTTACATTGTCTGTGAATAAAATCAGTTTTACTTTTTCTTTTCCAATTCAGTGTAGTTTATTTTTTTTTTCTTTCCTGACCAGAACCTAAAGTGAAATGTTAAATAGCAGTAGCAAGAGAAGGCCTCCTAGTCTTATATTTTTTAAAGGTGGAAATATCAAATATCTTACCATAAAGTAAGATTTTAGCTGTAGTTTCTTTTACTTTTCTTTACCATTGTTTTACTCTGGTATTTACCATTTGATATTTACCATTTATCAAATCTATTTTGCTCAGAGTATTTTTTCAGGTATGCATGTTGGACTTGTTCAATAACTTTTGTTGAATCTATTGAGATAAACTCTATTTGACTATGATTCATTAGGTTTTAATAAATTATTGACTTTACTTGCTTTTTACAAAGGTAATTTTTTTTCCTCCTAACAATGTCATTTTCTGGTTTTGGTCTCAGATAACGTCTTCATAGGATTATTTGAGTATTGTTCCCTGCTATAAAAATTTCTAGAAGAGTTCATGTATAATTGGTATTATTGTTTTCTTAAATATTTGGTTGAATTCATCAGTAGACTCCAAGCTTTCCTTTAGAAAACTTACGTATCATTTTAATTTTTACAGTAGTAAAAGTGAACTTTTATAGTTTGTTATATTTCAAGGAATTTTTCCATATCCTTTATGCTACTGAATTAATTGACTTAATTTCTTTAAAAAAACCTCTTTAATATTTGATGAATATCAATGATGTCTCCATTCTCATTCCCGATATTGGTAATTTGTATCTTCTATCTATTTTTCCTTATCAGCTCAGAGGAACTAGCTAGAATGTTATCAAATTTAATTTTATTCTCATAGAACCAGATTTTAATTTCATTAATATTTTCTGATTTACTTTTCTGCATTCTAATTTATTTACACACTGTTTATTCCCTTCCCTCTAATTATTCTGAGTTGAATTTGCTCTTCTCATTTTCTACTTTACCGAGATGAAACTGAAGTTATTGATTTAAGACCTTCTTTTCTTGCAAAATTTTAGACCTTTAAATTTCTTTCTCATTACTACTTGAATGACAGTATTGAAATTTTTATATTTTTTAATTTTTTTTCATTTAGATCAAACTTCATTTTAATATCTCTTTCTTTATTCTTTGACCCACAGGTTATATAGAGATGTATTAAGTATCCATATAATAGAACTTTTCTGGATATCTTTGATTTCTAATTAGATTGTGTTGTGTTCAAACAATATACTATATATGACTTGATTCCTTTAAATTTCTTGGGTTTTTTTGCTTGTAAGTGTGGTCCAGAATACAGTTTATCTTGACAATAATTTGTGTGCACTTTGAAATAATGTATATTCTCCAAATACTAGCAGTAATCTTCTAAAATTGTCAATTAGATCATCTGGTTGGTAAGGCTTTTCAAGACTTTTATATCCTTACTGGTTACTAAAACTATTTCTATAAATTATTGAGAGAGGATCTTGAAGCCTCTAATAATTGTGGATTTGATTATTTCTCCTTGCAGTTCTAACTTTTTTTCATGTATTTTTAATTTCTACTACTATATACATAAATATTCAGTGTTGTTACATCCTCTTGATTTAGTTATTACTTTATCATGGTGCAATAACCAGATTTTTCTGCTTTTTAGTCTTTGAGTATTTTTTATGATTCCATTATATATCATTTGTTGTCTTATTAGTTAAATACGTTATTTCTTTTTAGAGCATGTTTTAGAGATCTAAAATATTTTAAGATGCATTTTTAACATATCACAATTTATTTTGAGTTGCTATTTTGATCTTTTATATTTTCTTGCTTTTTCTTTTAACAAATGTCCCAAGATCATCTGGTAAGTAACTTTTTCAGGATTCACAGCTACTTATGACAGAGTATATAATAAAGGTCTGGCTTCAGTATATGTGATTTTGCTCTTATGTTTTACATAATTTCACTAAAAAAAAGGCAAAGTTCACCCAAATTTAAAAAACACTCTTCATACCATAATACTATCCATTACCAGTTCTAAGAAGCACTTTTTAAAAAATTATGGCTGTTTGGTTTCCGGAGAACATTAAAATAAGACAAACACTCATAAAGCTTTCAGAATCATCAGGCTCTTTTTTTTTTCCAAATTTATATTAAATGTCTTACTGGAGTCAAGAAATATGATGTGTTAATTGCAATTCAAAGGTCACCATGTTTCTCCAATTTCATTTATGCCTAAGAAAACCCTTTCACCTATTTACCATTAACCAATTTCCTTTAATTTATGTCTTCTTCCAAATGACGCCCATTGTATAACAGAGGAAAGAGAAGACATATTATTAGAAGGACAGGTTGTCTCAGTTTTCTATGATAGCCATTATTCAATGACTTCCTGTTCTTCACATCTTGTCAATACCCAGTCCTAAAACTGACTATGGCCAGAAACTGCCCTGTTTTCACTGCCTCTCTATACCACCTATTTGCTAGTCTACTTCCACTCCTTGTCTTCTTTGAGGCCTCACATGCAAAAAATGTGACATTCCTGGGAGTCATTGGTTTTTTCTCTTTTCCTTCATGGTTTCATTTTTTTGAGCACCCTCACCCCAAGAAATTTTCAAATTCATTGAAAATGTCTTCTTATTCTTTGATTTTTCCATCTCCCAATACTAAAGGTCTTATTTGTAGATCACACCATTTTTTGATTGTACGCTACAATTACCTGATCTTCCTTCAGTCTATTGCTGTGTTGTGACCAGAGTTATTTTTCTCTATTTTTAAAAAACTTCTAGAAATATTACTGTAGTACAAAAATCTAGGTTCATGCTTTGAAGTGGTTCAAATAATTATTTTTTTTGCATTGAGAAAAATAAATTTTAATGTTAGTGTTCAGCGTTCGGTAAGTGGAGTACTTGTGTGATTATTATATGTAGCCAATTTCTGACCCCTATATATAAAGATGAGTGGTTCCTTCCTCATTAAGAATTAAAGAACCATTCTACTGGGAACTTCAATTTTTCTCAAAAATACATGCATGTAATCATACTGCCTCCAAATTGTGCCACAGCATTCAATTTAAGTTTTAGAGAAATAAATAGATATATAGATATACATATAGAATATATATATATTTCTATGCACATATAGAAACATATATTTGAATTTATATATAATTTGTGTATATATATGTATTTACGTGTATGCACTTGGTATATGTCTATGTGTAGGAACCACTGGAGAATTTATTCTAATATTTTAATTATTTTAATTTTTTATTCACTTATTAACTAGTGGAGTGTTAGAATGTTGGTACTTTCTAAAATTTGTGTAAGTAAATTTATGTGTTTTTTTCCACTTTTTTTTTTTTTTGGTTCTGTGTATTTTGAAATAACAAAAGTAACAGAGCAAATAGCAGTTATGATTGTAATATGGCAACTGGAGACAAGAAGATGGATCTAAAATTGAACAGTCTGTTGGTGCTATTAGCAGAGTCAATGGCCTTCTAAGCTTTCATTCATATATCCATTCATTTAAATTTTTAAAAAGCCATTAGATTTGTAAACTCAAGAAATGTGGTGAATGCTATATAGTTGGGCCTTATTCAGACTGCATATACCTCTCATCTCAGAGATTTCAGCCCTCACTGGAAACTGCGTAAAGCATAAATCAGTCAATCACATAAAAATGAATTCCTTAGATAATATCTTGATTGCTTCTTTATCATTCCCTAGTAAAAATAACAGGAGGAAAAATCAAGTAATTCAAATATGCTATAATATCTACTTAGTTATGCATAGTTCCTAACAGTAATCTTTTTCATATAGAGCTTTGCCTAATAGTACTTTTTCCCCATAAAAGAGGTGTACAGACTCTTCTTAGTGTAATATGCACTGAAATGCAATCTCAAATGATTAATTTTAATTGAGTGTCCAACCAAAAGCCTTATTCACAGCAAAAATTAATAGCCTTACTGTGATCTTAAGTAAATCTGATCTTGCTCTTTCACCATTTCCATTTCTTTTTTCAAATGTTTAATTGCATTAATGATTTCAATATAAAGAGGAATAGAAGATAGAATAGGCTATTCAATGACTGTATTTAAATGTCTTCCTTAACTCTCTCTGAATTAAAGGTAAATAAAAATCACTGAATCTTATGAAACCAAATGGAAAATATGAAAAGTATTTAGAGATAACTGGAAAATACCATCTCCCCAAGAGGTATTGTTTCCTTATAGAAGGCAAATGTGACTTGCTTTTTATAGAAACACAAATGAGTAGCATGTTAGAAAAATGTTAAGACAATTTCTGTATCCTTACTTAGAGGAATTTAAGTCCAAGCCATGTGGTTATGGTCAAGGTAGAAATATCTTGTCTCTATAAAACACTATAACATTTTTTTCCTATTGTACTTAAATTCTTTATTCATTTGGTTCACTTTTCATTCTGAGCATTTGAAATATGTAAGACCAAAGGCAATGCACTTCCAAAATTACCTGACTGGATGAGTTATACTTAGATTTTGAGATCAATAAGCTCTTAGTGATTACAATTTTTCTTCAGCCTATCATCATCTGTTATTATGATCCTAAGGAATTGAATGATTCAATGATTTGTAAGTGATTATTACTTTCATGAAAACATTTTGTAATATCCAAAGCATAAATAAAGCTGCATAAAAATTAGTATGAATGAGATTCTAATTCTTAGTAAGGTTAAGAAATTTTCATTCTTGGGGTCATGCTTCAACTTTATATTTGTGAAAATCAACTGTCAAGATACTTATTCACCTATGAAAGTAAATGACTTTTTTTGATACTAATTGCTGAGAAACTCTCATAGTAATTGTAATGTGATTAAGAAAAAATTAATGGTTCACATGTATTTTGTCTGCTTATTACATGAATGTAATTTTTCTCATTGTGAAAAGAGAATTAATTTTGAAATATTACAGTGTATACATGAATATTAGTTTAAATTGTTTATTGCAAATTCTGTAAAACATATGACCTCCTACATGTCATTGCAGTCAAAGCTTCATTGTTTCACAGTAATTTAAAGTAATATTATATTTCACCTTAGCACCTGACAATTTTAATTTTGGAAAGATTTACAGTGATATTTGCATCTTTACTCTTATTGACTATTAGATTCTACTTCTTCAGTAACTTTCTGTTGATTAAGAGGATTGACTTCCTCTTACCATTTTATTTTCCATTATCTACGTACTTTATCCCTCTTTCTACCTATTCTCTGACTATATCATCCATCTATCCTATCATACATCATGTGTATATTCACTTAAATAACATTTGTATGGAGTTTTTCTATAATCCTGGCTTTCATTTTTGCACTTAAGAGTTGCTTGTCATAGTCATCAAAAATAAAGTGTATTTTTCCATGTCTTTAAATGTGTTTCCAAATAAGGAACTCATAGTAAAATAAAATAATTATTTAATGTTCATTTTGTATTGATATTATGTCAGATTCTGGTTGAAATAAAATGTAGAATAGTGTATGAATCACAATGGTAAGAAATGCATAAGTACTTTAGGAAATATCTTCTATGAGCGATAAGAAACAGTACTTCTGTCAGTAACTTAGAAAACACCTAGAGTACTTTACATTACCATAGATTGTCAGACCAGACTGAAAAATCAAGAAACCAAAAATCAAATCCACTTGTGTCTATTTAGACTAATAATTACTGTCCCAAGACAACCCATTTTCTTAATGATACATTGGAGTTGAGAGACTCATTAACTATAGAAATAGATTTGAACACATTTATCACTAGTCAAATGTCATTTTCTTGGATATGCAGGAAGGGGAGGGGAAATTTCTGTGAAAGAGGTAATGAAAAGATAAAAACAGTGTTATATATTTAGTAATAAAGGAAAAGTAAGAAATACATAATTTATCTTTCATTTCAAAGATACTCTCCAGAGAGAAAGTACCTCATAACATTCTTATTCTGATTCTGTCATTTCTTCACATCAATAGAAAATATCATTTTTATCCATTGAAAGGATCTGAACACAAAATATAAGTTTTGTAATGCCATTAGAGGGAAGCGGGTGTGGCTCAATCGATGGGGCTTCCGTTTACCATATGGGGGGCCCCGGGTTCGCTTCCCGGGGCCTCCTTGTGAGAGCAGGCCGGCCCACGCGGCGTGGTGGGCTGATGCAGCAGGACCTCACAGCAAGGGGGAGATAAGCAGACACGGAAAAAACACACAGCGAATGGACACAGCAAACACAAGCAGCAAGGGGGGGATAAATAAATAAATAAATAAATCTTTAAAAAAAAAAAAAAAAA
>JAQZBX010053482.1:0-18880 GCA_029593785.1 Cabassous unicinctus | reverse complement strand
ATCCGCTTCCCTCGGTTAGCTTTTATAAAGGGAATTTATTAGGGTAAAAGCTTACAGTTCCGAAGCCATGAAAATGTCCAAATCAAGGCATCATCAGAGGGTGGAGTGGGTGTAGCTCAGTGGTTTGAGTGCCTGCTTCCCAAGCACGAGCTCCTGGGTTGAATCCCCGGTACCTCCACAAAAGAAAAAAAAAAACAGCATCATCAGAGATGCTATCTCACCAGAGGTCGGCTGCTGGTCGGATCCCAGGCCCCTACCAAATGGTGAGGTAAGATGGCGCCTCTCCGTCTGGGTCTCTAACTTTCTTCTCCAAGTCGCTATCTCTCGGAGCTCAGCTGTGGACAGTCAAGCACTTGGCAGGGTTCATCTCTTCATCTTTGAGCTGTTAGTCTCTTGGAGGCCTCTTTTGTCTTTCTGAGACTCTAGGTCATCCTCTCTTACCTGGCAGGGTCAAAGTGGCAGCTGTCTTTGTGTGTTTCTGCTTTCCATTCTCCGCTTATATAAGACCCCAGCAAGAGAAGTGGATATGGCTCAAGCGATTGGGCTCCCATCTACCATATAGAAGGTCCAGGGTTAGATTCCCAAGGCGTCTTGGTGAAAGGCAAACTGGCCCACATGGTAAGCTGGCCCACGCAGAGTGCCGGCCCGTGCAGGAGTGCTGACCCACGCAGAGAGCTGGTACAGCAAGGTGATGCAACAAAAAGAGACACAGAGGAGAGGAAATAAGAGACGAAGCAGACCAGGGAGCTGAGGTGGTGCAAGAGATTGAGCGCCTCTCTCCCACTCTGGAAGGTCCCAGGATCTGTTCCCAGTACCGCCTAAAGAGAAGACAAGCAGACACAGAAGAACACACAGAGAGCAGACAGCGAGCATGAAACTACAGAGGGGTGGGGTGGGGATAAATAAATAAATCTTTGAAAAAAAGACCCCAGCAAGAGGGCGGAGACCCAACCTGGGTCACGCCTCAATGAATCCAATCAAAAGACCCTAAAGTGATCTAATCAAAAGGGATCTAATTAAAGGTCCCTTAACTGACTCTAATCCAAAGTCCCTGGCTACACTGCGTTTACAGGCACAGGAATGGGTTAGCTTAAGAACAGAATTTCCTGGGGTCCACAAAAGACAAACCAGGAGGACACCTCCGGACCTAGGCCTGGGGACCCAGCAACAGACAAGAGGGGACCAGCAGAGAGCTGTGTGGCACATAGAGAGTAACCAGGCCTGGGGCTGGGACTTGTGAGTACCAGAAGGGGAGGTCTGGGCTTTACCCTTCTGGACTGAGGCTCCACAGACAGGCTCAAGCTGGAAAGATGTCATCCATCACGCTGTTTCCTGGATATAAGGTGTGCTTTCCCATCTCCCCTCCATCGCAGTGAGTGCTCCACCTACCCTGGAGAACTCATATTCATTCGTCAAAGCCCAACTCAAATGGCCCCTCTTCTAAAAGTTCTCCAGGGCAGTGTGTGGTCCAGGGCAGGGCTGTGGGGATGACCCTGGGTCCTTACAAACATGGTGGGGCCATTCCTGGACCCCAGGGCGAGGAGGGCTATGATGTGCCTGCTAGAGTTACAGACCAGATTTTCCCATACCCTCAAGGCAGATGGACCTGAGGACATTGATTGTGCAGCCCATATGGAGATTTAAAAAATACAGCAGGGGGAAGCAGATGTGCCTAAAGTAATTGGGCTCCCATCTACCATATAAGAGGTCCAGGGTTCGATTTCCTGGGGCCTCCTGGTGAAAAACAAGCTGGCCTGAGCGGAGAGCTGGCCCACGCAGAGTGCTGACCTGCACAGGAGAGCTGGCGCAGCAAGATGACGCAACAAAAAGAGACACAGAAGAGCACCAATGAGAGACACAGCAAATCAGGGAGCTGAGGTGGCGCAAGAGATTGAGCACCTCTCTCCAGAAGGTCCCAGGATCGGTTCCCAGTGCCGCCTAAAGAGAAGAAAAGCAGACACAGAAGAACACACAGAGAGCAGACAGTGAACGGACAGTGAGCGCAAAAACAATGGGGGTTGGGGGCGGGGGTCAGAGAAATAAATAAAATCTTAAAAAAAATAAAAATAAAAAATACAGCAGGGGGGAGCGGATGTGGCTCAAGCAATTGAATGCCTCCTTCCCACGTGGGAGGTCCTGAGTTCAATTTCCTCTTAAAAACAAAAGTAAAAAGCAAACAAATGAAACAACCAACTCAGTGGCCCAGTGGTTGAGCACAGGCTTCCCGCAGGTTTCCCACATAAGAGGCCCCAGGTTCAATGCCCCCCGGCCCAATACCTCAAAAAAATAAGAAGAATAAAGCAGGGAACAGGACTCTATGTAGGTGCTCCTCTGAGCATGGACTGTTTCCCGAAGGATCAAGCAGAAGCTGGTACCGCAGCTGCCTCCTGGGAGAGGAGCTGGGGAAGGGGAAGAAGGCTTGCTTTGCACTGTGTTTCCTGTCCCCTTTATACTTTTGACTCAGTTCACACAGCATCTTTTCAACAAAACACCTACATACAGATCAGCAAAGGAGGGAGGCCCAGCTCCCTGGAGGGGAGACAGGAAAGCACACCTTATATCCAGGACAGAGTCTCAGCAGCACCTGGTTAAGCCAGCATTTGGTCCCAGGACTGAGCTCAGGGCCTGCCTCCTCTGACAGCCCCACATGTCTCCTAGAGCATGCCACAGGTCTTTCCTTCAGAAGAGGGGCCATTTGAGTTGGGCTTTGATGAATGAATATGAGTTCCCTGGAGTAGGCAGGGCACTCTCTGCAATGGAGGGGAGATGGGAAAGCACACTTAATATCCAGGAAAGAGTGTGATGGATGACAGTGTGTAGGACTTCAACAGACAGGGTCACCAGATATGTCCATGAGACCACTGCCCAAAGGCTGGCGGGAGCCCATGGGTACAGCAGAGTTTCAGGAAAAGGCTAGAGTGAAGCTGGGGCAGAAACAGCCCTGCTGGGAAGAATGAGGTGGATACAGGAGCCTTTATCTCTTATGTATGCAGTGGTGGAGGCAGGGGCAGGGGGACGGGTAGGGGTGGGCGATTCACCCCTTTGTTCGTTCAAGAAACACAAGCTGGACCAGACTCCAAGGATGGGGGATTCAGTGTTGGGTGGAGGGAGGAACAAAACTGAGTAGTTACTGATCTTGAAAGCAGGTCTCATTTAATCCCACAATAATCCTGCTTTACTGATGAAGATGCAGAAGCTCAGAGAGGTTGACTGGCTCGCCTGGGGTCACACAGCAGCTGTGTCTGTCTGACCCAGGGCTCTTTCTCCAAGTGACTCAGGCTCAGGGTCAGGATGAAAGTGGGTTCAGAGAGCCCTGCCCCAAGGAGGGGCTGCTCAATGAAATACCAGGAATCCCAGAAGGAAGGCAAGACCTGTGAGGTTCCACCCCAGGTCCCCCAGGACATCGTTCAGTCACCCCTGCTCCCTTGTGCTGCAGGAGGGACAGCACTGCACAGACAGGGACGATCACATTGGCTCAGCTTCTTCACCTGCCTTGGGGCCTTGGGGCCTGCCTCCCAGGGTGGCAGTGAGAGCAGGTGCTGGCTAATGGCAAGGGTTTGGCCAAGTCCAGAGCTCGCAGGCGCATCCTCGTGAAGCCATCCAGGTCCTAAAGCCGGTTCTCCTTCCCAGCTGCTGCAGGTGATTCATCTGCGGGGCCACTGGTGGCCTCCCTTCCTGCTCACCCAGAGGAAAGCTATTTAGTTCTAAGCTGTGCTTTCATCTCCTGGTGATCTTGGTTTGCTTGATGTCTTTTGCTTAATCCGTGCAGATTTGTGGACAGGGTGTGGTTGGCACTGCATTTTGGTGCAGTTGAGAGGATGGATGCAGCACATGGGGACGGGGCAGGGAGCAATCTGGGTGGCTCGCCCCACTGGACGAGGGGACTCGGGGCTCGGGGGTGGATGAGGCCCTGTGGGCAGTGGGGAGACGGGCAGGGTTGCAGCTGAGCATGTGGAGGGCAGACTAGAGGGGGTGAGAGCGGACCAGGCAGAGGCCCCTGCAGGGCAATTTTGTGCAAAGGGTATCTAGAGCCGCAGCCGTGGTCCTGGCTCTGGCCCCAGCCAGCACAGTCTTGCAGGAAGTCATCCCCTCTTGGGTCTCAGTTTCCTCCTCTGTAAGACTGGAAGGATAACTGGGGTGCTATGGTGATTAATGATGGAGTGTGGGGGCCCCGGTTAGTCCCCAGAAGAAACCTGGATGGGTCAAAGCAGCCAAGAGGGGAGGGCCTGGGTAAGGGGTCCAGCTTAGGGGACATCCAGGAGGGCCTGGTATGGACTGGGCCCCCGAGGAGGCCCGGGAGGGCTTAAGAGAGGTAGAATGGACTGCCGAGTGGAGGAGATCATGGATCTGTGATCCACAGCTCAGGAGAGCCAGGAGCTGGATGGAGGAGACCAGCCAGGCAGGGGACCAGCCAGGCAGCTCCAGGTGAGCCTCAAATGCTGAGGACCGGAACTGCAGCCTCTGACAGGGCTGAGGCAGCCCCTGGGACCTAGATACCACCCCCACCAATACTTTGGAATGGCCCCATACTTCCTCTCCTGGGAACCCGGCTGCCCCCAGGCCATTGCCCCACCGTCCAGCCCTCAGCAGACTTTGGGGCTGCCGGCTGGAAGCATTTAGAGACCAATTTTCAGAACGGCCCGGTTTCCTGCAGGGAGGCCCTGGCCGTGAGCCCCACCCCCACCCCTTCAGAGTGGCCTCTCATGTCCACCTGGCGGATCAGCAGATGGGCCATCTCGGCTCAGGGCAGTCTGGAGGTCAAGCCAGGGAAGCCGGCAATTTCCCACTTGACCTGGCGGGCTGGGTCGCCAACTCCCCGGTGGTGTCCAGAGCCTGCCAGGAGAGACCAGCCCCGCCAAGGACCAGAAAAGGCTTCTCCTGGGGCAGTCGCCTTTCCCTAGGTGGGAAAGGCAGGGACAGGCATTCCTGGGAACAGCCCAAGCTAAGGCATGAGGCTGGGAAAGAAGTCTGAGAACTTGGGAGCCATGGGGACACAAGGTAACCATGTGGCAGAGGCGAGATGCTGGGCCAGTGGAACTTCAGGGACAAACCGTTCTGAACGGTTTGACAGCACAGGTGGGGCTCAAGGTATGATGCTGAGGCCAAGGTGTTCCCTCTGCCTACAGGGCCCACCCACACACTTTATGTCCAGATCCCCCACTGTTGTGGCTCTCACTCATCTTTTCCTGTCCCCCCAAAAGTCTGACCCTGCAGACCCCTTTATCCAGCCCCACCTCTTCCCTCAGTACCTCGGTACTCTGCATTCTGTGCATTTGCACGCATTTCCTCTTTCTCACCATATTTCCTCGCCGTGATCTGGCACACATTTACTGGGCAGGTCCTCCATGCCAGGCTTCATCTGAGCACTGGAGACCCGCGGGGGGCGGGGATTCAGACCCTCTTCCTGAGTCCCCTGGGAAAGACTCGTGTGGACCTCAAGTTACTATACATTGGGTGACGTGCGAGAATTAGAATACGTGCTGGGCACAGGGACGAATGAGTGGGCCGGCTCTGAGACCTGAAGATGCCTGGAGGGCTTCCTGGAAGAGGAGGCAACTGAGCTGAAGATACGCAAAGGCGGGCAGGGTGGGCCAGGCAGGTGGCAGAGTGTGCGGAGGCATGGAAGCAGGGAGCTATGTGGAACATGTGCTGGGGTCAAGGGGAGGTGTACGCAGGGGCAAGGGGAGGGTGGCAGGGAGGAGGACAGAGGGGTTGTCAGGGAGGGTCCCAGCATCCCAATTGGCTTCATCTCTGCACCCCACGCAGAGGTGGAGCTTAGCAAGGTTTGTTGACTGGGCAGGTGGATGGGCAGGTGTGCCCGGCAGGGACTGCTGTGCAGTGGGCTCCAGCCATCTACAGAGATACCACGAAGGCCACGGAGGATGCCCAGGCTCTCAGGACCCGCCCCCATGCAATTTGGCTTCTCAAAGCCTGTACTTATGGCTGCAGTGGTGCAGAAAACTGAAAGAGCCTGCATCCTCCAGACTCTTCCAGCAGCAAATGTGAGAAACTCCATTCAAGCTGACTCAAGGGGGAAGAAAAGGGCTGTATTCCCTCCCAAACTGGAGGGTGCAGGGAGAGTTTGCATTGCAGGCCATTTGCCCTGTCTCTCAGCTCTGCCTCCCTCTCTGTTGGCTCTTTCTTAAGCCACGCAGTGGCCCCAGGAGCACCAGGCTCATCCCCAAAAGAGACTGCTTCCCCTGAAGGCCCACCTCACAAGTCCCAGGCACACACTCATTGGCTCAGCATGGAACCCACATTCATCTCTGAATCGCCCACCCTGGCTGGCCAAGGAAATGCCCACGTGCCCACGCCTGGGACCACGGGTGGGTCAGCCCCACCCTAACCCCATGGGACAGGATGGGGATGGTCTTTAGAGGAGAATTGGGGGACTCCAACAGTGATGTCCCCATCCATCTCAGTGCACGGGACACGTTCCCAGACCACTTGAGCGCCGGCCAGGTCTTGTTTTCCCTCTAACGAGAAATGCTTCCAGGTCATAAAACACAGAGAAAATGCTGTTCTCTTCCCTTGTGTGACCTTTGCTCTCTCACTTTCCAGGGGCCGCTGGGTCTGGACGGCAAACCTGTAAGTGATCCCAGGACGGTTCTAGAAGGTCCCGGGGTGGGGTTGCCACGGTGGGATTGGGGGTGACAACGTGGCACCAGAAGGAGGGGGGAGGGCCTGGAAACTGGGTGCGCTCAAAGAGGAGCCATTTTGCTCTGGGGTCGTTCGAGCTCCACCACCTGTGACTGTGACCTTGGGTGTATGCCTTTTAACCGTCCCGAGCCTGAGGATTCCCATCTGTAAAATGGGCCTGTCGGACCCTCCCTCACAGGCGTGAGGTTTATGGAGCATCTTTGCACAGTATAGTCCCTAGCTGGTACCTAGTCAGCCCTCAAACCAGGTACCCCCCTCCCAGAGGCCCCCAGGCACGGAGTGTCCCTCAGTACATTCTCAAGATGTCCATAATGGAGTTCTCAGCACCTGGGCTAGGGGCACGTGGTCCACAAGCATCCCCGGCAAAATGAACAAGACGCACAGGGAGAAATAGTATAATTATATCAATAACTGGATGTGGATGGGTGGTTGGATGGATGGATGATGGGTAATGATGAGTGGATGAATGGATGGGTGGGTAGATGGTAGATGGATGTGTGGATGGTAGATAGATGATAGGTGGATGGATGGATGCATGGATGCATGGATGCATGGAAGGATGGATGGGCAGATAGATGGTCAGATAGGTAATGAATTAATCATTATAAAGACAACTGGATGCACAGAAGAGTGGGTGAATAAGTCGGTGGCTAAGTACATGGTGATTGAGCAGACAAGCAAAAGAAGGAATGAGTGAATTGATGAATAAAGAATTGACTGGTGATATGTAAATTAGTCAAGGAAGGACGAAAAGGACTGAGACTCTGGATAGATGAATTTTTTAATGAAAGAACAAGCAAATCAGTTGCTAGCTGAAGGGATGATGGGTGGTTTGGGGAGGGATGGAGCCCAGCAAGTAGCCACTAACTAAGCCTGGCCTCTGCCCCAAGGACTCTCTGATCCCTTCAATCAATGCCTCATGACCTGGCCTTCTTCCCAAGAAGCTCCTGGTATCTTGGCAGGATGGAAAGAGACATTCCCCTGCAACCCAAGAGTGATCGCAGCCACTCCCACACTCACATACACATACCCAGACTCCAGGGGGCTGCTGCCTTCAATAGAGAGAATGAGGGACTGAGGTTGGCACTTCCCGGGACCAGCAAGGGCTGCTCCTGTGCAGGTGTGGCAGGCTCGTATGTAGTTTTCCTCTCGGCTTTGCTCAGTATCACAGGCCCTTCTGACCGCCCAGCCTCAGGGAAGCTGGAAAGGGGGCCAGCCTGGTCTCCTCACTTACACTTGTTTTTTCTCCACCTTCCTTCCCCAGGGACTTCCAGGCCCCAAAGGTGAAAAGGTAAGTGAAGCTGAAGTCTGTCCAGGTACAGTCGGCCGGTGAGGGACGCCAGACACCTTCCTTCAAAGCCCACTTCTGGAATGTGACCTTGGGCAAGTCACAGCCTCCCTGCTCCCGGGGCCTCAGTTTCCCCATCTGTAAAGTGAGATCATGCGTGCCTACCTCTGAAAATGATTGTAAGGCTGACGTTTGATCATATGAGTTCCCTGGGCACCAGAGCGCAACAAAATCCAGAAGGCACAGTCAGCCTCGAATGATGAGTTTCCAAAGGCATGAACCGTGAAATGGGAAAACCAGGAGAACCTGAGGTGGCCTGGTCAGGCAAGGACAGGAAAGGGTTCCAGTACACCTTCTAGGTTGAGAAGCAGTGAGAAAGGCACAGGATTTGGTGTTCAGAGTCTCGGGTTTGCATCCCAGTGCACCATCAATGAATTGGAAGGCCTTGGGCAAGTTGCCTCAGTTTCCCCATTTGTCCATTAAAACTAACCTCACAGAGCCATGGGAAGATTCCCATAAGGTAAGGGTCTGGATGTTCTTTGCAGAGTATACGACACGGGTACAGTTGGGAGGCATAAAGTTTACCTTCCTGCTGGTTCTGGCTGATGCCCCCGAGACATGGAGATGAATAAGGCAGGGGCTTTGGAACCAGAGAGAATCCGGTGTCTCAGTATCTGTTGTTGCATAATGCATTGCCCCAAAACGTTGTGGCTGAAAACACCCATTAGTCATTATTATCTCTCACTGTTCTGTGGTCTGGGGATTCACAAAGGACCCAGGGGTGGAAGCTCGTCTCTGTGCCACGACATCCGGGGTCTCAAAGGGCTGGCAATGGATAATGGAGCACCAAGTTTCAAATCCTGGGCCTGCTAGCTGTGTGACCTTGGACAGGTTACTTAACCTCTCTGAGCTTCAGTCTCCTTAGTGTAAACTGGAACTAAAACTAGAGTGAGCAGAGCAGGTGTAGCTCAGTGGTTGATCGCCTGCTTCACATATAGGAGGTCCCGGGTTCAATTGCCGGTACCTCCTGAAAAAAAAAAAAAATAGAGCAAGAGCCTGCCTGTTTTTTTTATTCGAATGAAGTGAGACCGTGTGTGTGAAACTCTGAGCACAGAGTCGGTGCTCAATGCATGTCACAAAATCGTAATAGTAGCAATAATCTATCTCCCTGTTCTTTTTTGTTCTTTTTTTTTCTTTTATATTTTTTTTCTTTTTTCTTTTTTTCCCTTTTTCATTTTACTTTCTCTTCTCCCTGTTCTTGTGTTCCCAGGGTGCACCAGGAGACTTCGGTCCCCGGGTAAGAACGGAGCCCGCCCCCCTCACCCACCCTACACGGTTTGTCTTATATTACCATAAGCCTGTCTAGCGTTTCTTCTGGATACTAGCTTTCTATGTCTTACCACAGAAAAAGGTGAGCGAGCAGCCCCCCTGCTCCCTGCCCAGCATCTGTCCCGCTGCAGTTTTCAGCTAAATAGCTACTGTGTGGCCCCAGGCACCTTGATCTGACCAGGGCTGATGTCCCCTGCACAGATGTGGAGACTCTGGCTGGACGTCCCAGTCAGGCTGACCACTATGGGTGAGCGGACAGTGGTTCTGGCATTTGGTCCCAGACGTGAGGGCAGCTGGCACCCTAGGAAGAGAGAAGGCTTTGGGGTCACCAGACCTCAGCCCAAAGCTCTCAGCTTGGCCACTTAACCAGCCGAGCAACTGTGAACAAGACACCTTTCCCTCTGAGACTCAGTCTCCCCAGCCATGAATAGGGGTGGCAGTCCCTAACCCCACCCAGTTGTGGCAAAGATGCATTGAGCACTCAGCCTGGGAACTGTAGATCGGGGTCTCCTCCCACTGCCCCCTCAGTTCTCCATGGATGCTGGGGAGCCCCTTAACTTCAGCCCAGGAACATAGCAGTGACTCAGGTTGAAACCTGGGGTCTCCTCAGCAGAGGGCTGAGGTGGACCCCCCAACAAAGTGGGTCTTGGCAGAGGATTACTTCAACAGACTTAGAAATGGGGGGCCCTCACCATTTCCACATCGGCCAGGCAGGGAAGCATTGGAGGCCAAATTCAAGAGGTGGGAATTGGCTGCAGAAAGGCAGGAGAGGGATATATTACCAGGTGTTTTCAAGAAGTTTGTGGGCAGAAATTGTAACCCATGGGCCAAACCAGCTTGGCGTTGGAGGCAGGAATGGAGCATTGAATGAGCTGCCCGGATCTCCCTAGGTGCTTCTTGCCTTGAAGAAGTCAGAGCCCAGGGGAGGGCACAGTACATTGGGGAATGAAAAGGAAGATGGGGGGCTTCAGTGCAGAGAGCCTGGGCTGGGTCCCTGCCCCCCTGCACAACTTCCTGAGCTCCTCTCTGAACCCAGTTTCATGAAACAAGGACGACAGGGCCCATGTCACGGGGTGGCAATGAGCACGAGCCGGCAGCAGAAAGGAGACTGTCTCCATCCCCCCAAAATAGAGTTGTGCTGGACCTTTTCTAGAAGGGCTGGAAGAGAGCCCCATAAAGCTGGCACGATTTCTCTGAAGTCAAAGAAAGGCAGCGCTTGGTGAGATTTGTGGCGGCTGAGAAAAATCCTATGGCTTGCTTTCTGGTGGACAGACGGAAGCTGAGCTGCCAAATGGGGATGCCCGCCCCTCAAATGACTAGAATTTTCCGGCCCAGGTTTCAGGCAGGAGCAGATCCTCGCCCTCTTCATTGCTATCCCCGACATTCCAGTTATCTGTGAAGCATTCCTCCTCTCCCTAGAAGTCTAACGACTTAGAACAATTTTTCATGATGTCTCGTGGCCAGCTGGGGTCTGTCAGGGAGACTGCAGGAGGGACGGGAGACCTCCAAAGGGCCAGTCAGCTGGAGCCTGGGGGGTGGCGCCCCCGTGTGGCGAGTGGTCGAGGTGGCTGCTGGCTGGGTGCTTGGCTCGGTAGCGCCCCCGTGTGGTTCTCCAGGGGGCTTGATTTTCTCCCAGCGCGGTGAATGGGTTCTAGACGGAGCAGGAGCCGCCTTCAGAGTCACAGCCAGATGGACACAGCCTCATTTCCCCTGTATTCTATTAGTCAAATCAGTCATAGGGTCCGCCCAGATTCGAGGGGACCGGAGGACAGACTGTGGGACGGTGCGGGACCTAGCACACTGGCCATCTTTAGAGAAGCTGGCCAGCCACGCCCAGTCGTCACGCTGCCTCTCCCCAGCTGGGGCGAGCATCTTGGCCTCCAGAAGTAGCCTTGTGGTTTTCCAAGTCAGCCTCCTGCCTTTCTGACCACACAACCCGTTTGCCCTGGCTAGATGGTTTTCCCGCCGCTCAATCCGGGATTTATAAGTAGAGACCATCACTCGTACAATCTCCGCATCTTCAAGGTATCTTGGCCTAGTGGAGTGTCGGGGCCTGCTGGTCTGCTGTGCTGCCTCCCACTGACTCATCCCCCCCATGTCCAATGTTAGACCTCAGCCACCCAATCCCTGCGGGAGGAGCGGGTGGGCCGGCCAGCCTCAGTTTCCAAGGAAGAGCCCAAGAACCTCTCCTAGGACCTGCTCAAGTGTCTAAACCAGAGGTTCTTAACCTTTTTTTGTTCTACGGACCCCTTTGCCAGTCGGGTGAAAACCACAGCTCCCTTACTAAGTCCACACTATACTATGTATTATTTAATAAATATATCACACGTCTCCACAAGAATAATGTTTTTTTCTATTTCAATTCAAGTTCACGGACTTCTGGTTAAGAACCCCTGGTCCAAACCCATTTTCTGCCTCAATAAGTAGAGTCCAGGCCAGTGGTTCCCAAACTGGGGTCCCTTGAGCTGTGAAGTGAACAGGGGTAGAGAAGAGTCTTCAAATTATTCCTGATACTGCACAAAGTGAAACAAAAATTATCTACCACCACTACCACCACCCAAGACTGCATGACTTGACCAAACTGTCCATTTTCTTGACTTTGGGCAGCAGTTGCAGCCTCTTGGTCAGGACCATGGCCATTTCAGAGCCATCAGAAGATTCCGATGGTAGCTCTTTAGAGTGTTAGCTCATTTTTTTTTTTCATTGTGAAAGCAAGTTAATTGTTTCTTAAGTGCCATTAGCTAGAGCAGTGAGCTCTTTCATATCATGGGGTCCAGGGATGGAAAAAAAAAAGATTTAAACACAACCACTTATCACCTTCATAGTCAAAGAAGGGCTCTGCCTTTCCCAGCCCTGTAACCGTGGGTGAATGATCACTCTCTCTGAGCCCCTGCCGCCTTATCTGTAAAACCAGACCCTAACAGCTTCCCAGCCAGTCATCACGGGGGTCAATGGGATAAACCCCCCAAAGGTCTTACTCGCTCCGTGCCAAATGCACAGCAGGTACTGGTCCATGAAAGGCTACTTCCCATCTCAGTTACAGAAAGGGGGGCTGCTGGCACTGTGCCCTGGAGGTACCAGCATCAGGCAGGCACTGCTGGGCAGCCATGAGGGACCAGCTACACTGGGAGGGCTCTGGCTGTCTGAGGTCTGATCCCATACTAACATCGGATGGGGGGAGAGGGGATTTGGTGCTGCATGAGAGAGAGGCTGTGTGGGCCTCCATCACTTTTTTTTTTTTTTTTAATATTTTGAAACAGTTGCAGATTCTCACGCATTGGTGGGAAGTAATACCACCATGTTCCCTTCACCCGGTTTTCCCCAGTGGTAACCTCTTGTGCAGCTATAGTAGTCTCACAACCAGGAACTTGACATTGATTCAATCCATCCGCCTTATTCGGATATCCCCAGTTTCACACACCGTGAAAATTGCACAGTTTTATCCAATTCTATCGTGTGGATACGTGTACCCACCGCCATAGTCAAATACAGAAATGGTCCATCTTCTCAGACCACCCTTTTCTAGTCCCAGGTACCTCCCTCCCTACCCTCATCTCTAACCCCTGGCAACCACTAATCCATTCCCCGTCACTATAATTCTGTTGTTTCAAGACTATTATGGGGGGCAGATGTGGCTCAAATGGTTGGGCATCTGTCTCCCATATGGAGGGACCTGGGTTTGATCCCAGGGACCTCCCAGTAAAAAAAAAAAAAAAGAATATTATGTAGATGGAATCGTACAGGATGCATGGCTTTTTTTCGCCCAGCCTGGTTCCCTTGAGATCCATCCAAGTTGTTGCATGTCTCAATAGTTTGCTGGAGTAGCATCCCGTGGTCTGGATTTCCCACCATTAGTGTACCCATCTACCCATTGAAGGATATGTGGGTGTTTTCTACTTTTTGGTCATCGGGAATCAAATTGCTATAACATTCGCATGTATGGGTTTTTTTTTACCTTTTTTTTTTTTAAAGGAGGTATCAGGGATTGAATCCGGGACCTTGTACGTGGGAGGCAGTTGCTCAACCACTGGGTTACATCCGCTCCCTATGGGATTTTTACATCCCTGGAAGTTTTCATTTCTCTGAGAAAAATATCCAAGAGTGCCCATGCCCCCGTTATCAATTTTAATGAGGTGGGACTTGACTAGCCAGGAAAGTCATCTTTCTGGAAAGAAGGAGGCTAGCTGGGCACGTGTGCTTTCCCCACATCCACTGGGCGTCATCTCTCACCTAAACACCACGACTGTGGCTTCAGGTACTAGAGAGCTATAGAATCGGGCCATTCCTTGGAGTGTAAATGGTCATGTTGACCTCTAACACCAAGGTACAGGAACCTGCCCCTTAATGGGGCTGTCAAGAAGCCACAAGAGACCCATTGACGAAGCGCTCCCCTTCAACCCATCCCAATGGCTGGGGAAGGAGAAGGCCCAGTGGCCGCCCAACTGAGGAATCCTCTCTCTGGAGTCTGCAGCTTTGTCTCCCACCCTCAAAGTCATGCCAGCCCCCATGTCTTTCAGGGAGACCAAGGGCAAGATGGAGCTGCTGGACCTCCGGGACCCCCTGGACCACCTGGAGCCCGGGGCCCTCCTGGCAACACTGGGAAAGATGGCCCAGGGGGGTCACCAGGCCCAGCGGTAAGTGAGGGCCTGACCTGGTCCTGCACCTTCCAAAACCCCAGAACCATCCCTAACCCCAGAAACAGCCTAACCCCAGTCCCAGCCCCTGTCCAGACCCAACACTAACCCTAACCCTGATCCAGACACCGAACCTGGACCCAACCCTAACCCCAATCCAGATCCAATCCCAACCCTAATCCCACTTCAGATCCTGCCTCTGACCCAGACCAAACCCAGACCCTTACCCCCAATCAAACCTTCAATCTGATATTAACTAGGCCCCTAGCTCCAGCTCCAACCCCGACCCTAACTGTGACCCCCACTAAGACCTTCGCCCCAAATTCAGTCTCCAATCCTAATCCAAATCCCCAATTCAGACTATTACCCAGACTCCAATTCCCAAACCCAACTCTAACCCCAACGCACTAACCCCAATGTTCTAACCCCACCTAGACTCTAACCTTGACCTTCATCACAATCTCAGTCCCAACCCCAGTCCTGACCCTGAGATCTCTGTGTAGGTCCTTATCAACCCCTGTTCCTGTGTCTCTCTGTCTCTCTCTCTCTCTTTCTCCCTCTTCCCCTGCTCAATACTAACTAGTTAGCATTGGTTTTCCTCCCATACTCCTAACCCAAACCCTGTAGTGCCAACCTCATCCAACCCATTTCCCTAACTCAAGACTCCCATGTGGAGCTGGCACCTCCACCAAACTGCCACAGGGGGCGCCCTCGGGGCACCTAACCTGTTGACACATCCGTTCCGCATCACCTTGGGCAGCCTCAACTTCCTCATCTGTGAGGTGGGGACCATAAATGCCCACTTCCCAGGGTTTGGGCAAGGAGGGACATGAGATAACAACCTTAGAGTCCACAACTTGGGCTCAAATAAGAAACCCCTGCGCCCCCTCACTGCTAACCTCTGATGCCTCCTCAGGGTCCCAAAGGAGAATCTGGACAAGACGGCAAGATGGTCAGTATCCAGGACGATTCAGAGACCTGAGCGGGCAGGACCATGGTTCCCAGATGCGGGGGCCCCTTGTCCACACATACCCACACCAGGATTGTGAAGGCGTGTGTGTGTATGTGTGTGTGGGCTCCCCACCTTCCCTGAGTGACGAATGGCGGGGGCACCAGCCCTGGCAGAATTAGGATACTTCCACTGCTTTCCTACGTGGGGAGCCTGCCATGCTGAGCCCCGTTGTTGAAGATCTAGAGTAGAAGCCATCCAAGACTCGGGGACTCAGGCTGAGAACCAGGCTCAAGCGGCATAACCTTAGTTCTAGTGACAGCCCTCCCCCCCCCGCCCGCCTCCTTCCCCTCTGGGACTTGGTTTCCCACTTTTGTAAGTTGAGGCTGAGAAGGAACATGGGCCCCAGAGCAACCTCGAGGATGATGTTTAACACCTTCTCTTCTCTTGTTCCAGGGCCCGAAGGGACCCCCAGGGCCCAAGGTCAGTGCTGCTCGCTCCATCCCCCTCCTCAGGACCGGGGTGGGGGTGGGAGGTGACGGGCTCCCTAACCACCGCCCATTGAGGTCGAGGCAGCAAGTTTAGGAGACCGAGTTCCAGTCCCAGCTCCATTATGAGCTGGTGACCTTGGGCCAGTTCCTTCATCTCTCTGGGCCTCAGTTTCCCCATCTGTTAAATGGGGACATGATAAATCTTCCCCACTGTATTCCCCCAGGGTTGTGAGGATGGAATTGTAAAACACATTCGCTCTTAAAGCACTCTCTTTTCTTCTCTCCTTGGGCAGCGCCCACTGGGGTGAGAAGGAAGGTTGAATTTCCCTTGAAGGAATAAAGCTTCTAGACCAAGTAGGAAGAAAGTGTGGGGAAAGAGCTCCTACCACCAGCCGGGGGCTTCCGATGCATTATTTCTGTAAGGCTCACAACAACCCTCCAAAGTGGGGAGATTCACACCCCCATTTTCAAGAGGGAAAATGACGTGTCCAGGGTCATCCCGCTTGGGCGTGACCAGTTCAGGAGAAGAATCCACCACCACCTGCCCCACAGCTCAGAGAGGGGCACGGGGGTCTCTGGTCTGGCCCCAGGCATGGGCATTTGGTACTGCTTCCAGCAGAGGCGGCGGGGGGATGCTAGTGTCCAGGCCCTGCCCCTGTGACTCTGACCTCTCTCTTGTGCCCCCATTGTCTCCCCTCAGGGTGACCCCGGCGTTCCAGGAAAGAAGGTGAGGGGAGGACCCCTGGGAAGAAGCTTCTTGGTTGGGGTGGCAGGAAGTGGTTTGGAAGAAGGTCAGGGGGTGAGTTGGGGGCCACCTTCTGGGGAAGACGCTCTTCTCTTCCCAGACCCGAGTCCCCACTGGGCAAAGGGCGCCCCCCCATGGGTGGCTGCCCCATCCGATGGCTCAGTGAGGCTAGGAATGCGTTCATTTATTCACTCACTCATTCATTCTTTCCCATCCTCAAACACCAGAGCCCGAGACTGCGGTTCTCAAAGTTCAGCATGTTGGGGAACCCCTGAATTAGAGTTATCTCCCCCATCTCCTCCCAGGGCTTGCCACCTCCTCCGCAGCCAGGTCTTTGCTAAACTGTCTCCTTCCCAGGAAGACCGTCCCAGGCCACCTCCTGAAACAAGCCCCCTCCCCCCAGCCCCTCTCTGTCATTCTTCCCTTGACATTCTCTCCCCAGTGTTACCAAGCAAGAGTGGGGGTTTCTCTGCCCACTGAGCTCAAATGACCAATTCCTGAGACTGGGTTTCAAAGAGAGACGGTGGGTATTGCTAAGTGCAAAGCAGGAGACCAGAAGGGCTATGGGCCTAAAATCTGTTTCCCAAGTCTAAGGAGTTTAGGGTTTTGATGGATTCAAACAAGGGAAGGTGGAGTGGTTACCATTACAAAGTATAAACAAGGGTTGAGGCTAGGCTAGAAAAACCATCCTCATACTAAGTATAAACAAGGCCTGAGACTAGTTTAGTTGAGTTTCAGTAATTTCAGGTATTAATGTTTACCTATTTTCCAATATACTAGAGATTTTTTTTAAAAGTATCTATATAATGATCCAGTAATCATAGTCATTTGCTAATTCTTAACTCTTGGTTACACCAACACTTACTCTACTTCCTAACATTGTGCAATCTGTGTATTTGAATGTTTCTTTTCCTTGGACCCAAATATCAACTTCATCTGAGCAGGGACCTCTTCTGTCTCACCCACAGGAGATGCTCAGCAAATATTTGTTGACTGAATGAATGGATTCATTCTCTCATTCGCCTGTTGTATTAGTCAGGGTTTTTCAGGGAAATAGCACTAACAAGATATCTATTAAGATATACAGACATATATATGATTGTAAATATTATGAGATTTGCTATAGGAATTGGCTCATTCGACCGTGGGGATGGGCAAGTCCAAATTTCTGTAACTGGGCCTGCAAGCTGGGAATTCTGATGGAGGTTTCAATGAATTCCCCAGGAGAAGCTGGCTGGCTGAAGTAGGGATAGAAATTCTCTTTTTTGACTGCTGAAATCATCGGTTCTCCCTTTAAGGGCTTCAACCGAACCGATCGGATGAGACTTTTTCCTTGCTGAAGGCAGTCGCCTTTTTTGTTTGTAGATGCAGTCAGCTGTAGATGCAATCAACTGACTATTTGACTGATTTAAATCCACAAAATACGCTCACAGTAACAACCAGGCCAGACCTTGCTTGACAGCCATAACCAAACCAGTTGACACATTTTAACCATCACACCGGCTCAGGCTTGCTCTGGGCTGGCAGGGGCAGGGGACAGAGACAGACCAGACACCCCCTCCCCCATGCCCTAAGAAGGAGGAGGAGAGGAGGAGGGAGCTGCCATCACCACCACCCCCAGCGTCATCAGTACTGGTGCCAGGAGTGGGCTGGGGAATCTAGAGAAGAAGGCTTCCCAGGGTCTTTTATGATGAGTAGAGTTGGACAGGGGTGAATAGCCCAAGCACTGGAGCCTGCAGGCAAAGGTGCAGCTGTGTCCCTGCCTGGCCTGGTGGCAGAGCACTGAACAGCCAGGTACATGCAGGAGCCTGGCGTGTAAAAGGGAGTGACAGGACATGAGGTCAAAGAACGCCTGGGGACCTGGTCAGGAAGGCTCCGAACAACTTGGGCCAATGGGGAGCCACAGGAGGCTTTTGAGGAGGAGAGCAGTCACCGTCAGAACAATAAGCTTAGTTTAAGATGGTATAAAATGGCAAAAAAAAAACACATGAAGAAATGCTCAACATCACTCATGATTAGGGAAATGCAAATCAAAACTACAATGAGATATCATTTCACACCTATCAGAATAGCCAATATTAAAAAGACAGAGAACTACAAGTGTTGGAGAGGATGTGGAGAGAAAGGAACACTTCTTCACTGTTGGTGGGAATGCAGAATGGTACAGCCACTGTGGAGGACTGTTTGGCAGTTCCTAAAGAAGTTGAATATAGACTTGCCACATGACCTGGCAATACCACTACTGGGTATATACCCAGAATAACAGAGCAGTGACACGAACAGACATCTGTACACCGATGTTCACAGCAACATTATTCATGATTGCCAAAAGTTGGAAACAACCCAGGTGTCCATCAACAGATGAATGGATAAACAAACTGTGGTCTAGTCATACGATGGAATATAATGCAGCTGTAAGAAGAAATGAAGTCGTAAAGCATATGGCAACATAGATGAACCTGGAGGACATTATGTTGAGCGAAGCAAGCCAGGCACAAAAGGACAAATACTGTATGAATGCATTACTATGAACCAAATATATTTGTGTAACATAGTTTGATTCAAAAAAAAATTTTATATGCATCCAGTACATTTAATTGAGAAATGTAAAAAAAAAAAAAAAAGAAAGAAAGCATGTTGGAATCTTTAAAAAAAGAGATCGTATACCCGCACCCCACCCCACTCACCCACCCCACTCTGCCCCTTGCTTCTCACATTGAACTTTTCTGAAAACCTCCCGAGGAGAGGCCTATGTCAGGGGCCTCCCAGCAGGGGGTGTGCCCC